>JAVIWB010005974.1:0-85333 GCA_031893035.1 Dermolepida albohirtum
ACATTGTATTTTGAAAATTGTTAAACATCCGTAATCTCTGATTCCATGAACTAAAAACAATATAAAACAGTACTTTATAAAGTTTTGCCACCATATATGTACATATGTATAAGTGGACTACATATGGCAGCGGGATCTTATATGGACGATGATGCACTCTGCGATAGGGCAAAAGCAATAAAAGATTATTTCCGTTTCATGTATTTACTAATACCGTTGAAAATGTGTGTATGGAATGTATTAGAAAAGGTTTACTATAAATATCTTCTTTAATTCCTTTTGTTAATCTTTTATTACTTACACATGCAATTGTATTTGTCTTATCAATGAATTGTCTAAAACAAAGAAGCCATATCAATTCAAGAATCTCGGAATGTCCACGGGAAAACTAAAAGTGTCAAATTAGTAATAAATTATTAGTGACGATTCAATGAACAACAGCTTGTACTAATTGTTAAATAGATAATGCAAGCTAATTGACCGGTGGCATTAAATAGCAGCACGCCGAATGCGGGCGCATCGCAATTCGTCCGAATTAAGTAGATGGACCCAAGGGTCAGAAAAGGTGATGGCGTAACTGGTCCGATCAGATGATAAGCCGGGTAAGGGTCGGCTAATACAGATAATCTTTTAATCCAAAATTTCTTAAATTGTAGAAATAGGCGTACTTAATATATAATTTGACAAATAGATATAATTGTAAATAATTTTGGAAATAGAAATAATTAATAAATAATTGTGTTTAAATGGCACTCCACTCGAAGACACTATATAAGGTAAATGTGTTGATTATTGTAATTAGTTCTTACGCTTGATTCGTGGTGACAATATCGCCAATTATTTAAAAAATGTCTGTAGAAACCGTGTTAAGTGAACGTGGAAAAGTGATGTTAATACTTGATGGTTTCAAGTATAAGCATAAATCAACTTTAAAGAGTGGACAGAAAAAATGGGTTTGTTCTGTTTCTGGTTGTAGTGCCAAATTTTTTACCTCGAGTGAAGAAGATGTTATAGATAATATTGTAAATATCAATCACAATCATGAAGAAAATCACAAGAGCCTTAATAGGCAACGTTTAAGTAGTGTCTGTAAAAGAAAAGCAACAGAAGATACTTCGATGAGACCTTCAAAGATTATAAGAAACCAGATTATGTGTAATCCGAATATTGATATCGATCTGCAGGACGTGGCGCAAATTCGGAAAAATATATATTACGCAAGAAGAAAAACGTTCCCTATGTTACCTCGAAACGCAAACGAAGTTCATATATATTTGCAAACAGCTGATCTCAAAACACATCGCGGAGAGAATTTTCTTTCATTCAATGATGTAAACTCAGGACTAGTGATGTTTACATGTGTTACAAGTTTGAAATTTCTGGCTGGAATTGAAAAGATTTATATGGATGGGACATTCGACTATTGCTGTAAGCATTTTCATCAATTTTATACTATACATGGCCTACAGAATGGTCACTATATCCCCCTCGTCTATTGTTTGCTACAAGACAAAAAACAAGGTACATATGAAAAACTTTTTCGGATACTGTGTGACCAAATATATGAAATCTCGCTCGTTCCTTTTCAACCGAAGATTGCATTAGTGGATTTTGAAATCGCCGTTCATAATGCTTTAAAAGTAACTTGGCCACAAATTGCTATTAAAGGCTGTAGGTTCAATCTAGCACAAGCTTGGTACCGAAAGATTCAGGCACTGGGATTGACAAGTGTGTACAAGGACGAAGCGTCCGAATCTGGGAAATGGCTATCGCATATATTTGGCCTTCCATTTCTTAATCCTGAAGAAGTAGAAGAATGTTTTGTTTTCGACTTTATGAGCATTTTACCAACTAATGGAGCCATGCAGAAATTTTGCGATTATCTGGTTGAAAATTACATAGAAGATACTTCTAAATTCCCGCCAAATATATGGTCTGAAGAGTCCGCTTCGATTGAAAATACAACAAACTGCTGTGAATCTTTCCATTCGCGTTTTAGTGGTAGTTTTTATAATAATCATCCCAATATATTTGTATTTATTGATAAATTAGTAGAGTTTCAAGTAGATACTTACCTTAAAATTCAAAGTGTAAATTCAAATAAAATAATAAGAACCCATATGATACGCACTTTAAAAATTGTTGAAGATCTTATTAAAGATAAAAATTCAAATGTTCTTTCCAGATATGAATTTGTATGTAAAATTTCACAGAGATATAAAGTTCGCTAATTTTCATTGTAAATATTTGTTCAATGTAATTATATTATTATATGTATTGTATATATTACGCTATTATTATATTCTATTCTATAAAACATTTTTTTATATTTTTTATCCTGTCCTCTTTCCGAATAAACGAACTAAACATACCTCAATCAATTGCATACATATATTATTGTTTGATGAAATTTCGTTTTAACCACTGCATTCGTATTTTATTTATTTTCGGGCGGTTTCTGGTTTAGTAGTATATCAACAAGGTATTAAATTATATTATTATGATAAGAGGATAATTCAGGTAATGACAAATCGGACGAATTCAGCCATCCGATCGGACGAATTACGTTATAGTTTTGCAGGTAGTTTTTGAAATCGGACGAGTTACGAACCGCCCGAATAATTTACATACCAAAAACTTAAAGAGTTTAGAATTAATTCATGAACGTTTTATTCAATATGTCAGTCAAAAGAGAGATGATGTTAAATAAATAAAATTTAGTTTTGAAATATTATGAAGTTTCATATGATAGGTTAACTGCTTATCAATACTCCCTTGTATATTTCGTTTTCCTTATAACTAAAGTTGTATAATCCTCCGGGTAACCAGCGAAAGGAAGTAATGGAGGGCGAAAGTGCGCAAACATTGCCGATAGCTTGCACCATGACAGTGACGCGATGATGTCTCGCGAATTGTTAATTGCGACGGATGTAAATATATTACTTGTTTTATTTACAATCGCACCTATCCAACCTTCCCGGCCGGCTGTACACTTCTGCGGACTCCGAAGTGTGTTCAACATTTCTTATAATACGCATACGAGGATAGTTTGACAAGTAGTGAGAGTGACACATAGGCGGCGCTCTAATTGGTAAAACAAATGCACTGTAATTTAAGTTGCCTATTTATATGTTTACATTCCGATATTTAGATAAATCGATTGATTAGTTTATTTTTGACAGCTCGTTTTTCTTTTCCATTCTCACTACTTGTCAAACTACCCTCGTATTTCATGTAAATTATTTTAAATAACAAAATAGTAAAATTCCTTAATATTTAAACCTCGTATTGTTAAATGTTCATATGAACATCAATATTGTAGTCCATGCAGAAGATATTACGCTTACATACATTGAGAAAAAAATATAATTAGTCATGGTCTTTTATCCTGCGCGCCAGGTAAAAGCTCTCGCTGCTTTTATGTACTGTTTTATAATGTATGTATAGAGAAGTGTGGGTTTTCACCAGTTACATATTTATTTAATACTATTTAGCATGGGTGTTGCCTTCGGTTTCTTATAATTATACCTGTCATTGCTCAAGATAGATTTCTTTAATTTCGTCAGAGCCATAATGGCGGGCTTAAACAAAACAGTTATTTTATATACTGTTCGTAATTGTTTATATATTTACTTGAAAGTGATTACGGATTTCTCACATATACACGAGACAGACAGACAAAGTACAGTCCTTTCAGTCACTCCTGTATCAGTGGTGTTCAATTGGGAAGAGTAATTACGAGGATAATCTAACAAAAAATGAGATTCTAAATGAAACAAATGAGTGAAGACATTAATTCTCCCTCAGTTTCAATACATTTAGGCCAGCGATGCTTAAACGTCCTTCCAACAAAGAAAATCGGAAATCAATTGGCGATAGATCTGGCAAATAAGAACATTTTTATGGACCACTCCATGTCGTTTTTCAGAAATTGCTTTCAATTTATTTAGCAGGGCGACATAATAACGGTTTGACTTTTTCTAAAGATTATTTATGAAAATTATCCTCTTCGAATCCCAAAAAATAGCAGCTGATGTAAGTTAAGCTTCTTAAAATAAGCTGACCAAACGTTTGTGTTTTTTTTTGAACAAAATCGAAATCAAACTAATACGAACATAATCTCATTGTCTGCAAATAAACTAATTCAATAATGCTTACGTACGTATAAGGAACAAACAAAGAAACGAATCGCAACCAAGGTTTTTCTAAACGAAACGAAATTGATTTAACTCACTTAGATTTCATTTATATCAAGAGTTTGTTTCAAGATTTACGATTTAAAGGATTTGGTATCTAAAGACACTTTTAACTTCATTAGGTGTAGTATTCAGTAACACTGAAAAACTTGTACAGGTCACCCATAAAGACTAAGTCCATAATTCATTTTGCAATTATGGATAAAAATATTTCTATAAAAACTAAAATTATGCGTCTAATTATATAATATTAATCTCTTCTACAAACAATTTTTGAGAAATAGTTTTGGTTCCTCTTAACCTTTTATCTAACCAAGTTTGTTAAGCACATCAAAATTATTTTAGTTGGTAAGACATTCTTTTAATCGCATTGAAATATACAGCTTATCCCTTATCATTAGAGCGATTAACTTTCATCGGTCCGACTGGATAATATTCGATGTAATGAGGGTCTAAGTATAAATGACCAACAAAACGAGAGAAAGCGATCGGTTTGGATGACTCACCGTAAATATTCGGTATGTATGTACTTATTACGAATCTGGTGTTCAGACAAATGTGACCCCTCTATTTAAGACATTCTTTTAATTGCATTGAGATATACAACCTATCACTTATCATTAGAGCAATTAACTTTTATCGGTGCGACTGGATAATATCCGATGTAATGAGGGTGGAAGTACATATGACCAACAAACCGAGAAGAAAGCGACCGGTTCGGATGAGTCACCGTAAATATTCGATATGTATGTACTTACTACGAATCTGGGGTTCAGAAAAATGTGACCACTCTATTTATTATACTATAATTAATTTCATTCCGGAAGTTGGAATAAAAAACAATCGATTTCTAAATATCATACGGTTTACAATCATAAAATAGGCGTCATTGCAAATTGAAATAAATCAAGGTGTATAGGAACAATGTTTCTTTTGGGAAAAACGATTCCATTTCCGAGACACAACAGCGCTTCCTTTAAGTGATGCTTCATTGAATTGGTAAACATCATTTTACTTCGGTCGCGATTGAATTCCATTATAATCCCAAATGCCGTTCGTTAATCGGCTACTTCTTTTACTAATTAATTTAGTTCTTTTCCCGTCCATTCTAACTGTTTCCTGGACGAGATTGTCATTCAATTTAATTATTTACACGCAAAAATCTATAGCTAAAGATAGTTAAAATTGCCGTAGACTTTTTTAAAACGTTTCTGGCAAAGTATAATTCTTGACGAAGTGCTAATGCTGTTCACGTTTAATCAGTCTCTACATTTGGTTTTGATACATACGTAATAAATGCTAATAAACTAAAACATTAGACTGGTTTTTCCATGCTAGTAAGTATGATAAGTAAACATCATATCTAGACAGACCAGGTCAATTTTTAAATGTTGAATTTGTTTAATAAAGTATTAAGGACGATATTTAAATAATACTTGGAATTATTGCATTAGAAAAATACCCTAATAACTGATATTTATTGCAATATTTAGAAGAATGTTAATATAGTGAATTATATTTACAAATTTTAAATTACGAAATTATGAAATTTCTACCAAAAAAGAGGTTGGTGTCAATGTTTTACTAAATCGAACAAATGTTTATATTAGCAGCAGTATCAACTCGAAAAGTAAATATCTTTTCCCAAAGAAATTTAATGGTAAGACAAGTAGTAAATAGTAATACGAAAAACTAGAAACACTTTTTTTAAGAATATTTAAATAAACTAATAAGGAATTCAATCTCAAAATTCCAAAAAACCAATGAGTTCGAACGGAATCAAATATTCATCTAGACTGGACGACTGATAATTGAATTAATCGAAAAAGGCAAAACAACCCTTACCACATCGATGTTTATACTCTGTAACGTATTTCGACAACTAAATTGTCATCATCAGCAAAACCAAACACAAGAAATCTATTAGCCGAAAGCCAGTGTGCGGTTTCTTTTGGCGGAAAATAGCGCAGAGAATTTTCTATGAGTTTTGCCGTGGATGCAGGTGCGACACTGTCATTAATAGTCCGCTGATGGTAACAACTTGGTTGTCTAAATACGTATACGTATAGTACGAACATTCCCTTACTACATATGTGGTAAGGGGATTTTTGCCTTTTTTGATTTATTCAATCAACCACAGTCTTCAACAAAATTTACGTTGATAATTGAATGTTGCAAGTTTATAATGCTCGTAAATTTGACTGACGGCCGATCTTGCTGCGGGAAAATCGGTAGGCATATCCATTCACGATAATGTTAAGCAAATGAGTCAATATTCTTGACCCTAATAGAGAACATTGCGCTGAAAATATAGAATAAAGTTTTATTGTACTATTCTGGCGAACGTTTTTATCTGTATTGCAAAGTCTGTATAAAAAAAATATCGATTACCAATTGATTTGACTTAGGAAAGGAGTAACAGAGGTATATTTGCAAACGATTTACTTAAAACTTAACATTTTGTGTACAAATGATATTTGTTACACCCAATAAAATGCGTTCCTTCCGCCTACGTGCAAGCGACTTTGAGAAATTTCTGTTATACTATACGAATTAAATATATCTATCTTGTATAATACAATACAAAAAATATATCTGCCTCACTCTGATATATTGCATAAATTCTATAGTACGGTATATTATATTACAGAACTACATACAAATAAAATAAAGTTACTCACATTGTATTCATAATTTAATGTTGATGTGATTCCTTCTAACCTTTAATCACTTTTTCAAACTTGTCGAGTAGTAAGACGCTATAAAGTTCTCGTTATTTAATACGCATAAATGTTCTGATTCAATAAAATTACAATTACATATTCTTCTTGTTTCTGTTTTTCACTAGAAACCATCCGTTGTATTTCAGCAAGTATGTAATGCTTTGACAAAAGTTCCAAACTAGTACACTACATATTTAATAAAATAACGGCTTGAATAATTTTCATACATACTTGATAAATCACTTCAATGATACTGTAATGTTTAAAGGACATTTCACAACTAACATTACTGCAATTATTCTCCACCCAAACACCCTCATTTGTAAAACCGGGTAATACATATTATTTGGGTGGGGATTTTAACACTGGCGTTTTTCAAGAAAGTCAATTTTGTGTACTTAGGTAAAATTTGAGTTCGAGTTAAGTGTTTCTTAATTATCAATTGTGTGTGTTTATTAAGTGTGCGTGTGTGTTAAGTGTTTGTCTTTGTATTTATATCTTCTTTCAAGAATGTTTGGAAACCAATAGATTTAATAACTAGATTATATGTAATTTAATTAATATATAGAAGGAAGTCATTCCTTAAGTGCTTAATAAAAGAGAAATTTACATCTTTAGATATTTCTTACATTCCTTACTATATAATAATATTACTTTACATTACAATAAACAGGTAATATGCAAATATTACAAAGCAGTTAAATATGTAGAAATATAAGAATATAAAACATATACATATGTACACAAGCATAATCACTAAAGGTTGAATATACCCCTTTCCACATTAATTTTCGTAATTCTGTATACGTATTTCGACAACTAAGTTGTCATCATCAACAGATAATTAAGCAATGTCGTACCTAGAAAACTACGGCAAGAAATACCCGTACGAAAAAACTAATTCCGCACACGATCCGTACCGCAGAAAGCCAAGACGCACACACAAGCAATCCATATTAGAGTAGCTATGTGTATTAGCGGGTGCAAACTAATAATAGAAAAATTAAAAATATATCTAGAAACAAATTGAAACCCTAAACTGAATGTACTAAAGGTGCTCTTAAGAGTAAATTATTCATTGTCGCCAAATTTTTTCACTGATAGTCTATCTTCCTGTAATCAATGAATCAAACCCATATTGATCTAAAAGTAAAGCATAATTCAAACCACGGGCAGGATACCTTCCATCAATCACTCTATTTCATTAATTTGAATATATTATGTAGGATACTACTGTATTTTCTACTTACTAAAGACTAGCTCATAGAAAAGAGTTCTTAAGCGGAATTTTGTTATTAGGATCCTTAAAAGTTCAAATAATAATTGAGAGAATTGACAATAGTAGATAGGTGATCCGAAAAACTAAACTTTTCATCAAAAACGACACCAAGATGTGTTTTACGCTCGATTTCTTATTCAATTGGTACCTGGAATTATTTGTATTTGTTTTCTTAGCGAAGCATATAAAACAGCATTTCTTATTTTGTTTAATAAACACCAGATTCTAATCGCATCTAAAATTCATGATATTATATAATATCAAAATAATGTAGTTATAATTTCGAATTAAACTGGTAAGATAACATCAATAAATAGATTGGGATTTATAAAGTAAATAACTTAGTTTATATCTTTACAGTTGAAGCTGTTGCTATACTGGACTGGTGTATGCCAATACGATCGAATTAAAATATACACCTATAATATTAATAGTCCACGCTTTTACATCACCCAACAGGTTAAAGTCAATTACGTAGAGCATTGGTAGACTATGAGTTAATACTACGCCCGACTTGCAGTGCTACTTAATTTGTTTGGCTGTCAGCATTCGCTTAACGAGAAAGTAAAACCACGAAAAACCTTCCCGGGGCAGCACACCATCGGACTCAATATTGAAACCACTGGTGTGATAGCCAGCAGCTGGCTACTGAGCTATCAGTCAGCTAAAAATTTCTATCAACTTCGCAACCGCTATTCGTTGTTGTAATTCTATTATATTGGATATTATCAAAGTCATCTTGTGAACTTAAGGCTGAACAAATTTTATTAGGCAAAGGAACGTTTTAATATTCTTTCGAATTACATCGTAGACCCTCTATCAAAAGAATCAACTTTATCGGTATTAGATAGGGAATAACGATCCATACTTACATAAATCGCCAATTTGATAACGATTATTAGTATAATGATATTAACATAATGTTGTAATACTGTACCCAAGTTGAGATTCGCTCATGTAGTGTTCCTAGGGCATTATCAGATTGTAATAGTCAGCAACAAATATGACGCTAGGCAAAGATCTATTATAGCGCCAAAACTAATGAGCAGATCACCTGCAAATATTAAAAATCTATCCAAGATATTTAAATAAAAAACTATGGAATGGTTATTAAGCAACGAAATCACCTAGCTTCATCTGCTTATCAAGTTAACATTTTATAAAATGAACGGTCACTTCTTAAATACAAATGAGTATATCCACAGTTTCTTGTATTGTAAAATTAATGAGCAATTTTATTTTGTGTTGCCCAAATGTTTGTTAGAAGTGGCGAATACTGACTTTTAGATACTTTTTCGAACTGAGATAAAGAAAAGAAGGGATGAGGAAAAATATGTATATGGTACGTTTACCAAATAAGAGAACTTCCACAAATATAGACACCCATGAAAGTAAACGCCAATTCTAGCACGAAGTGGCAGAATACATATGTACATATGAGCAGGTCTGGTATATAACCGCAAATGCAAATTAATTAAGGATATTTATATTTTACTACTGCGGGCAAAAAATAGTAAGACTTTGTTCATAATTTTTAAATTCTTAATTTATACTTCCAAATCTATTTCGTCCCCCTCAAAGTAATCCCCCTGACCCCAATACACTTGTGCCAACGATTCTTCCTATTCTCGAAACAGTTGTTTCAATTTCAGGAATAGCCTTCAATGCGCGTAGCGATTCACGTTTAATGTCTTCAATTGACTCAAAACGGTTTCCCCGGAGCGGTCGTTTGAGTTTGCTGAATAGCCAGAAGTCACACGGAGCTAAATCAGGCGAATACAGTGGTTGCGGCACGATACTGGTTGAAAATTTGGCGAAAAACTCACGAAGAATTAATGCAGTATGTGACGGTGCATTATCGTGGTGCAAAAACCAAGAGTTGTCAGCCCATTATTCTGGCCTCTTTTTACGAATAGCATTGCGCAAACGACGCATAATACTCAAATAGTATTCTTTGTTGACAGTTTGGCCGGTCGGAAGGAATTCGGAGTGCACCACAGCTCGATAATCGAAGAAAACTGTCAACATAACATTTATTTTTGACTTGCTTTGACGTGGTTTTTTGGGCTTCAGCTCACCTTTGATATGATATTCGGCCGATTGATCGTCTGTTTCCGGGTGATAAGCGTAGATCCAAGTCTCATCTCCAGTTATGATGCCTTTCATTTTGTCTTGATAGTCGGAAAGCATTGTTTCACAGACGTCAACGCGACGCTGTTTTTCGAAAAAATTGAGTGATTTTGGAACAAATCGTGCTTTCACTTTTCTTAGGCCCAAATGATCTTTCAAAATGGTTTTCACTGATCCTTCCGATGTTCCAACGATGCCAGTAAGGTCTCTGACTGTTAATCGTCGATTCTCAAGCACCAATTCCTTGATTCTATTGACGTATTGATCATCAGTTGATGTTGATGGCCGTCCTGGACGTGGTTCGTCATCAACGCGTTCTCGACCCTCTTTGAATAATTTGTACTAATCAAGAACACTTGCTCGCGACAAACAATTATCACCGAAGGTCTTTTGCAACATTATGAACGTTTCGGCACCAGAAATTTGATTCCGTACACAAAATTTAATGGAACTTCTTTGTTGAATAATTTCACTCATTGTAAAAATCGCCGAATGCACTTTTTGTACTTCAGAAAGACAAGCGTATACTAAACACTAATGGTTATTTTGATGTGACATTTGGCACAGATGTCACTGACAGTCATACCAACCTAGAAAAAAAATATTTCGACGAATGGGTTTTCGCGCGAAATTTAAATTAAAAAGTCTTACTATTTTTTGCCCACAGTATATGTTCTTAAGTAATTTTTGCATGTCGATCACATAGAAAAATTCCATTAAACCAACTCTACAGAATCATTGATCGATAAAAAATATGCTATAAAGTAACTCTGTATATGGTAAACCCTCCCAATTTGTCCTTTGTGTTTTTTTTCTCAGTACCGATGGCCTAATTATATTGTTTGTTATCTCGATTGGCTCCCGGACGTGAAGTGTATGGCCCTGTACAGTGCTTAAAATTATTACTTAGTTTGAATATCACCCGAAGCATATAGGCAAAGATCTCGAAGGCTGAAAAATAAAAGAATGAGCATATAATGAATTACACAAAAATATTTTCTAGTAACATCAAGTTATTACAGTATTATATATGTACGTATTTATTCAAGCGAGATTTAGACGCCGAAAAAGGAAGACAAAATCGGGAACCATTCACTAATTGTTACAGCCTACCGAAAACAATATCGTTCCGCATGGTTATTATTTTCGATCGAACGATTCGAAACAAATAGCGCCTTCGTTTTAATAAACATTAAATCGTCTTCAATTTTGAAGTGCATAAAATCATATCATGCGAGATTTAAACGCCGAAAAAGAATGACAAAATCGGGAACAATTCATTAATTGTTACAACCTACCGAAAACAATATCGTTCCGCATGGTTATTATTTTCGATCGAACGATTTGAAACAAATAGCCGCCTTCATTTTGATAAACATTAAATCGTCTTCAATTTTGAAGTGCATAAAATCATAAGAGTGGCAGTCGTGCGTATCGAATTCACCATGGAATTAGAGAAGGAAAAAACAGCAAAAATAACTAATGTAAGTAGTCGTAGTCGACATCCATCTGACTCGGCGAACCTAACTGTTAACATGAAAGAGTTGGTTTTGTGTCGTGACACACAATGTTGCTGGCCAAAAATTGCACAACACTACATTAAGTTCCGGGGGCTTTGGCTTCGATCACGGAGGCCACTGAACCCCACAATATCGCACCACAAAGAGAGACAGACACGGTCAATAACGGAGAAAGCGGCCGGAGAATTGCGATTTTTCAGCGTTCACAATGTAAAATGAAAGTGTCATTTGTATCTTCCTTTACTCTGTAATATTTTTACTTATAATCGATGACATATTTATCGAGTACAATGGTAATGCAATACATTCGCCGCGCCTGCTAGATTTATTTCGTATTTGCGAAATCGGCACTAATTTTGGATGTTGGTATGCTGGTACGCATACGCAATTCGTTTTTTTTTTCTACTACGAATATAATAGGATTCGAATAAGAGCTTATGAAATACAGCGTCTTATTGTTTTGTCATCCCTGCAAATTATAAGCGCTCTTATTAATAAATAAGCTTAAATTTAACCTTTACGCTCACATATTACGTTGTGTCTTTTAGATTAACGCGAAAGAGAAAGTTTTAAAATTTATTTACGTAATTCAATGTAGAAATATTACATAGATGTGCAATGTAAGTCAATTCTAAGAAAACCGTAATTACTTCAGACTCTTTTGATTCACTTGAAGATGTTATTTTTATTTGCAGTTAATTAAAAATATTCAAAACTTACAGATATGTGCACATTACCGTCTCAAAGTTTGGAAGCAGTAAGAAATTTCTTCGTAAGCTAAATAACAGTAAAAGAATGATAAAACCATTAAGATATATTTTAAACTAAAGTGTATATACACATAATCTGCCAATATTTCTTTGAAATTTGATATATTGTAAGAAATATATACGTTTCAATCGGTTGCATTGTTATATTATACTAATGAGGGTATTTACGGTGAATAGTCTATTATACTAAATATGAAAGACGTCCAAACAGCTCAGTATTCATATAATTGTTATAGTTCGTTTTAAGATATTTTAACTTAACTAAATAGAAAGCATATGGTTTTATGTCATCCCCTGGTGTAAAAGTACGGTAAGCTATCGATAATGTAAATGAGGTTCAGGTACCTGAGCCGTAGATGCGCAAGGATGTATGATGTATGTATTTTGTAACATTCGTACAATGATATATACACTATCACTCATAAGTATTTGATCAGTTGCATTTAACCCGCAAATTGTAACAAAAATCAAAATTGAAATACAAATATATTTTTATTATTTACATATACGAGAAATATATATTTTTACATCTAAAATAAAGTTGTATAATATATTTATCTAAATTTTAGACTTGTCTATATGCCCTCCTTTATTTTTAATCACTGCAGCGCACAATCGAGGCATTCTTTCGATTCATTTTCGTAATGTCTCAGGTTTTATTTTACCCCATGCCTCTTGCACGTTCTTCCACATATTAACAGCAGATGTGGGGGCCGATTTTCCCACCTCTCGGTCAAGTTTTTCCCACAGCAACTCGATGGAATTTAAATCGGGACTCTGGGCAAGGCGCGCCATAACTGTTATGGTTCCCTCATTTTCCAATTTCTACAAATATTCCCGACATAGTTTGCAAGTGCGTTTTGTGCATTTATCTTGCTGGAGGATTAAATTCTGACCCAAAATTTTAATTCCAGAGGTGATTACGTTTTCCTCTAATATGCGCTTATACTGTTCTTTTTTTAGTATATCTTGGATTTTTACGAGATCGCCCACATTTGATCCAGAATAGCAACTTCATATCATGACTGAACCTCCACCGTGCTTAACAGTAGGGTCTATGCATTCTTCCCGGGCACGCTCACCCACAGACCTCCTCACGAAAACACGTCTTCGTGAACCGAAAATCTCGAATTTGGATTCATCAGTCCACAATTCTCTTCTATGGTCCAATTTTGGTGATCGCGTGCCCACTTTAAACGTTTTTGCTTGTTTTACTTGCGTAGAACGGCTTCCGCATTGCAATTCGTCCATGAAGACAAGCTTCTTTTAATCGCCGTTTAATTGTGCAAACACTTATAGGTTTTCGACGAACAGCATTCATTTCTGCTGTGACTTCTGGAGTTTCAATAACAAAAGTTTAATTATCAAACGATATAGCGAGATGTAATCAGTTTTGACAACTTTCAAAAAGAGAAAATGAAGATAATAGAAACATATTCAGTAATCGGTTTTGGATATCTACATTAGCCTCGTGTGATTGTAAATAATATTCGTTTTTTATAATCGAAATGTTGTTAAAAACATAGAAACGATTTTCAGAATCGATAGGCTTGGTACAATGCACCATAGTTTTACTTAGAGTGAATATTAAAAATGCCCAAACTTGTATATCACCTCGTAACACAAAACAAACATTAAAATACAATTTCCCATCTTCCCAATACTCGACTATTTTTGTATATAAGCAAGTACAAAGTATATATACAAACTATATATACAAGTATATAAGCAAGTACAAAGAAATAAGGTTATTATTTAATATTACTCTTTGTTGTTATTCTTAGTCACTCGAGTGCATGCTACCAGTTCTTTCATGAATTTATTTCTCAATAACCTCATTAAATATCGCGGTTAAATTATTAATCAGTATTTTCGAGAATGAAACGTATTATCAATATAGAGATTTTTATGCAACGGAAGTCACTTTTCCTTGCCACCAGATAAAAATATAATGATACGTTGAATAATAGGTACATATATTGCACAGAAATCAATAAATAAAAATATTCTTATCTCGAAGGAAGTGAAAATACTATATAAAATAATATATTTCGTATAATCAAAGTGTATATATGATTAGAAAAATTCCCCAAACCATTCTACGATCACAAAATTTCCGTAAGCTGAAGTACAATATTGTTCTTGTTTACGAAACGTGGAATTTGGTCTCCATTGGTTAATTAAAAAGATGTTTAATTTTTTCCTTTTAAAATATTATATACGTAATTAATCTTTTATTGCATTTAATTAAGGTTAAACACATGGTATAAAACATTTATTTTAAATTATTATTTAAAAGCATGTCTTTGTAATTAATTCTTATTCATTTGTTATAAAAATTAAAGTTTAAAAATAATTATAGAAATAACTTTGGGTTTATAATATTTAGATATAATCAAAAATGGCTTAAGAAATAGCACATCATCTTTACACTGCACCACAGTACTTATCCACCCGTTAAAATCAACAACTGCGAATTCCCTCTAACAATACGAAATATAGATAGACAGCTTATTTGGCCGATACATATCTTCACAAAACGAAAATAACTACTCATCAAATCGAATCAAATGCATTGGCTTATCGAAGGCAGATCACGAATTATTTATCAAGAATAAATTATTTCTGTAGAAAGTCCTCCTTTAGGTCCTTTATGGTTATATGACATGCAGCTCTGGAGAATTGGCAGTAACTCGAACCGCGATTTTGCAGATGCACCAAACTAAGATAATACGTGTCATGGTCAATGCTCCAATTATTCAACGAAATATTCCTATTGCTTCTGTTCAACAATATTTTAACTCAATATTGCATCAAATACCATGATAGACTTTAGAGCATCAAAAAGTGCCGGCCAAAAAATTATTCAAGCCAACAAAGGAAGCGAGAAGACACCTTCAGATCTTGTGACTAAACCGATTTAGTACGTACTGTATACAGTGAGCCACGTTTGGTATAGTTGACTATTTTAGTCATAAAATTATAAGTATGTGGATGTGTTCAATGGAATCGACCTACTCAATCATTTAATGTTAAATCAATAGCATAGCTTATTACTCTAGGATAAATTGCTGTATAAATGGAGTTAAAAAAATTATATTTAGACATTTCGGTCTTACTTATTTTTAATTTTTCATTAATTCATACTATAAAATTGCATTCCAAGGCATATTTTTCCACTTATTTAGTGAAACTCCTGTACCTAAGTTAGTTTGTTATGATTGGTCGTCAATGTGGGACAAAAAGTGAAGCAGCAGCAAAAAAAGGACATTCACATTCTTCAATAACTTGCTATTTTTTTAAACATTATCGATCATTCAACTATCGTGTAACAGTTGTTTCTCAGCAAAATTCTATTGTTATTTTTAAATGTAATTGCAATACTCAACGAATCCCCTCGCAGTCCCAGAAAACTGCCATCAATTTTTCCATAGAACACTGCATTTTCGATGGTGGAGACCTGTGTGTGTGCATGTTGGAAAGTCCTAGTGATTACCCAGGTTTCATCACCGGTGATAATTTTCGAAAAAAAAGGCAATCTTGTCACGCATTAAAATTTGTAGATTAACAAGTTTCTCTTTTGCAGAGAGGATCTTGGAAATTTATCTTGCTGATATTTTATTCGCCCCCTAATTTTCATGTAAAATTTTCAAAGCTGTTGTCTTTTATATCTGACCTTCTCTTAAAATAACCAAACTTGAATTCTATTTTTATTTTTATTTCTAATACGATTTGTCAACACCAAATCTTAAAAGTTTTTGTTGTTATCTAAATGGGTCTACCAAATTTTCGGTCAGTTTCAATAGATTCCCGATCGCGACCCAATTGTTTCGACCAGAATTTTACTTGACATGGTAATGAAATATTCTTGCAATATACAGCAATTATTTGTTCATTTTAACCAAAATTTTATAGTTCTGCATTAAAGTTTCAAATAACTTATTTTTGATTAAACACGCTGCTAAAATATTCAAAAGCTTTCGATTCCAACACCACGTGGGTTAGAAAGAATATTTAACAAAATTTGTCACTATTTGATGTCTAAAAGTCATTGTTATTTTTCATTATTTTCATAGCTACCGTCTCTTCCGATACTTTATCTTTAAGATACATATATTCATTATTGCTATATGTATATTTGCTTATAAAATTCCGAGTAATTAAAAACAAATGAAAATAAGAAACAATACGTAAAATACTACAGGTTTTACAATTTCTGAGAATTATTGTTATTCTTCTTCTTATTTATTATTCAATAGCCTTAACATTAATTTCAATAAAAACTTTAAATATCGCGAATGATGGAACATGTATGAACCATATTCTTGCAACTTATATACTATAGCGTACACATTTTTTCTTCTTTCATCTGTATTTCGTGGACGGCGTCAAAAACCAGTTCGACGGCTTTTTTTCGTCTACCTTAAGTTTAATCAAGTTGGGACGGTGCATTGACAATGACGGGCAAACAGTGAGCAAGCAAGCAAGTAGCAGAAGCAGTAACATGGAATCGCTCTGGGCCACTTCACTTATTTACGATGAAAACACTCGCGAGTAAACAAGAGTAAGAGAAAAAAAAAGAAACGTTTCATATAGGCAATAGTTTATATTTCTCATTACTCTTTCTATCGTGTCTCTTTCTCTATTTCTATGTTTCTCTCTTTTTCACATTGTAGTTCGAGTTATTGCCTTCGGCTATTTCATTTCGTGACTATTTGAAAATGAAAATCAGCGGGAGCATCGACTCCGATTTGAACTCAAGGCATAATGAACGGTGTAAAGACGATCAAAAATCAGGCCAAGTAATTAAAATGTAATTGTTATGTTTTTATTGGTTTTGTTTGTCATATTGTATTTAGTCTTACATAACTATATATTATCACAACGGACTTCTCGAAATTAAATTACCGTTTTGCTATTGGATGTGTTTTATTAAAGATACTTGGAAGCTGCATCTTATCTCACATTTTTTCATTGCATTTTGTAAAGAAAGGAAGTATACCAAGTTGTTCAATAAGCTTTGAAATACATTTTATTATTCCATGAACTTCAATCCACTTGTCCAAGTGATCTTCTAATTTATGAATGCCATCCCTGAAGTGACGACTGTGGAAATACGTTTCTACGGCTGCTTACCACTTCGTTCTATGAAAACCGTTTTCCACGCATGAATTTTTTGAGATGTGAGAACAGCCAAAAGTCAGAGAGAACAAAATCTGGCGAATGTTGCAACAATTCTTACTTTAATTCACTGATTTTTGCGATGGTTTTTTGAGCTGTGTGAAAGAGAGCGTTGTCTTGATAAAAAATGATTTTTTTCTTCTGTAAAGCAGGTTTTTCTCAAAAATTTTTACATCCATCTGGTCCAAAAGATTACAATAACAATTTTTTTAGTTTAGTTTATCGTTTTATCAGTTTGGAGGATTGTTTTTGCATCCCAAAAAAAACTGAAGCTAATATCTTCTTGGCCGATTTCTTGATCCTAACTCGCTTCGGAGCCGAAATACCGGGTACAAATCACTCCCTAGCCTCTTGTTTTCGCTGAGGATCATTGTGGTAGACTCAAGTTCATCCATACTGATGAAACGACAGCCAAATTCGTTTCTATTCTTTCTAAAACGCTTCAAATGTTGCTGAGAATGTCGCATTCGAATATGTTTTATGTTCCATTGTTAACGAATCCACTACCTAATGAGATGCCTACAGTTTCTACTAAATCTGAGTTAATCGACAATTTTTCAAAACCATATCCTGTGTTTTTGCTACGATTTCTGGTGTTGATGCCTCTTTAGACGTCCTTCACGTAGATCGCCTTCAAAACTTGTACGAGCACGTTTAAACGCAGCAACTTATGTTTTTACAGTTCTAATTGAAACTGAGTCCTTATACACTTTTAATAATCGTTCATGAATTTGTTTGTAAATATACGAATGAGAAAATATTTAATGAGAAAACTGCACACGTGTTCATAAAAAAGTAGTACATTTTTTAGAAAAATAAAACGATGTACCTAATAGCGCCATCTCTTATCGAACAACTTGTTATATTTTATATATATTTTTGTATCCATATATTAAAATCAATTGCTTTTAAGTTTTGTTTTTTCTTATGCAAAATTTGCAGATTTTAATTGTTATAAAGCGCACATTTCGCAATTAAAAAAAACAAACGAGCATACGTTTCTTTCTGAACATCGTCTTAAAAATTAATTTCGCAAATTAAACTTTTTTATTTGAGATAATGTTCATGGGAATAATTAAAGATTAAATTCGAAAATGTTTTATGTTTCACTTCTTTTATCGACTTTTCTACTACTTCATCCTGCCAAGATCTTTTGTATTTGTCACTTCTTATTTTGTCCATCAAAGTTGTACCTTCTTAATCAGATATCCAGTAGTATCATCTTCATTTTTCTTTTGAGTAGCCAGTGTAGCCTTCAATTACAGTTTCATCGTTACTTCCAAATACTTACATTTCCCCAATTGGTATTGCTCAATACATTCTTTTCTAATTTATATTAGGTCTTGTTGCAATATTTTCTTTATGATTGTTTAAATTTATCATCGTCGCTTGTCAAGTGTTTTCTAATGTTCATCTATGTTTCCATATTCTTGTTAATTTAAGGATGTCTGGCATAGTGTCAAAATCACAAAATTTCATGCCTACAGTTAAACATGGAGACGAATGTCTTGTGATGTGGCGTTCAACGGCTGCTCCAGAAGTCGTTAGTTTAGTTTTTATTTGAAATACAATGAACAAATGGCAATATTTAAATATTTTAAAAGGCAGTTTAAAAGAAAATGCTAGAAAATTGGGTATTTGAAACAAATGGACCTTCCAAAAAGATCAAATCCAAAATATATAGTGCATATAGTTCGCGATTGGCTGTTGTATAATGTGCTAAATCAGCTGCATTCCCCATCATAATCACCCGGCATAAACCCTGTTGTGCATGTGTGGGTTTATTTAGAAAAAGCCATTAGGAAACATAACACTAGCAGTAAGGAATCGCTAAAACATGCACCGCAACCAGAGTGATAAAAAATTACTGTAATCAATTCCGAGAAATTTGAAAGCTGTATTAAAAGCACAAGGAGGATTAACGAAATACTAATACTGCAAAAAGCTTATCATCCCTTGTAAAATTTAAAGCTGCACGATTACTCTTGTGAGATTACAATGTAAAGAATTATTTATTAATTTTGTTATTTTGTTCAATTTTGCTGTTTTCATTTGTGAATTTGCACTAAATAAGTAAGCATATTATATTTCACAAATTTAGCAATAATTTCCAACCGCATCCATGAAAAATATACGAAAAATTTGGGCGTACGAAGACTATTGGTATCGACTGTATACATTTACAGAGAATTACACAAAAAAGGTATATATATGTATATATACATGAATATATATTTGAAAATTGACAGACTCTCTTCATATAGAACAGAGTCTTTGAACTCCAGCTCTGGTTCTCTATTTTGCAACAACTCGGCCACTTCCAAAAAGATAATTACACACGCCTCAATATGCCAGCAGAGATTACACGGCGATTACGAAAAAAAAACACGTTCAAACGGAATATGACAGCAGATATAATTAAACTTAATGTTTAGTTTATTATCAAATGAAGAAGAGAAATAATGAAATGAAATTACTCTAAGTGTACATGGCAAAGCTCGTTGCTGATTGCGTGGATTAACGTGAAGGAATCTCAACATTTTAAGCGTGTATTATGAAAGATGTACACGAGTTTCGTATAATAATTGTTTACAAATATTTGTAGAATATAAATTCAAGGATTTCTGTTTCCTCAATAAATTTTAGCTCAAGTTCAAACATACGTACATACATATGTATGTATATTAGATAATAAAACTTAAATTTAACGATTTCTAAGGGGGAAATAAGAGTTGGAATGCGGAAACTTATTAGATCATTATTTTTTGTTTGGCAATGACTACGTAATTTAATGGAATAATTATGAGAAAAAAAGTTTAGTGAAGGGTACAAATTCTCTTCCTCCACTTTTTAATAGTATTTATGTTAAGAAATTGGGTGTACTCAAGTAATATATACACAGTGAATGAAATTTTTATTCGTTATTTAATTATTATTGCTTATTTACGATTAACCAGTAAAATATAATAATTAGTTAACCAATTCGTTATTTTGATAAAAATTTCGTCAATTAAACTTAACCCTAGTATTATATCAGCGATATTTTATGAAAATCTGCAATACGTAAAATATTATTAATTTTTTTTTTTTCAAAAATGAATGAAAATTAAACAGAAGTATTTCTTTCTTAACGTTTCCTAGATATTTATAAACTTTAATTTTAACAAAAATTATTAGAAAATATAAATTAATCAAAGTATTTTGTAATTGACATTTTTATATTGCATTAAATATTTCGAAATTTATTAATTTTCATAAAAGTTTCGCATGAACTCTATGAAGAACAGTTCAAGAAGTATAGGGTATTTGTTACATACGAGGATAGTTTGACAAGTAGTGAGAATGACACATAGGTGGCGCTCTAATTGGTAAAACAAATGTACTGTAATTTAAGTTGCCTATTTATATGTTTACATTCCGATATTTAGATAAATCGGTTGATTAGTTTATTTTTGACAGCTGATTGAAAAAGAAGCAACACGTCGTTTTGTTAAAATGGAAAAAGCAGAGTATCGCGCGGTGATTAAATACTTCGTAATTAAGGGTATGAAAGCTACCGAAATAAAAGATGAGTTACGGAACACATTAGGGGAATCTGCTCCATTATCCGCCACAATAAGTAGATGGGTAAATGAATTTAAATGTGGTGAACAAGTTGTGTTGATGAAGCGCGCTCTGGAGCACCCACTTCTTCTAAGGAAATGATTATAAAAAGCCATAATATTGTTACGCAAGATCGACGACTCAAAGTGAGAGAGATAGCAGACATGGTAAACATTTCAACAGAACGCGTACACCACATTTTAACGAAAGAATTGGGCCCTCGCAAGCTTTCGGCAAGATGGGTGCCGCGATTGCTTACGACTGATCAAAAGTTCACTCGTTTGCGCATTTCCAATGATTGTTTGGACCTTTATAAACGGAATCCGGTTGATTTTTGTAGGCGATTTGTTACTTGCGATGAAACTTGGATACAGTACACCCGAAACTAAACAACAGTCGAAACAATGGTTAGAACGTGGTTCTGCACCTTCAAAGAAAGCGAAAACCACTTTATCGGCAAACAAGGTGATGGCATCAATTTTTTGGGATTCAAAGGGCATTTTGCTCATTGATTACCTTCAGAAAGGTGCCACGATAAACGGACAATATTGTGCAGAACTTCTACAAAAATTAAATGTTGAGATTCGTGCCAAACGGCCAGGAATGGCAAAGGAAAAGATTCTGTTTCACCAAGACAACGCTCCCTCGCATACCAGCACAGTTGCGATGTCCAAAATCCACGAGTTGCATTTCCCATTAGTACCGCATGCGCCTTATTCGCCGGATCTAGCCCCTTCCGACTTCCACCTTTTTCCAAAATTGAAAATGGCACTAGGTGGAAAGAAATTTTCGTCTAACGATGAGTTTATCATCTTCGTAAGTGGGTAATTTGCAAGCCTTCCGGAATCGCATTTTAGAGATGGCATAAGGGCATTGGAGCACCGTTGGAATAAATGTACTGCTCTTTTAGGAGAATATATTGAAAAATAAAAATTATTTTGTATTTAAAAAATTCGTTTTTCTTTTCCATTCTCACTACTTGTCAAACTACCCTCGTATGTCATATCTTTAAGCCACATGTCTATTCATGATTCTAAACAATAAAATTTTAATCAAATGTGAAAATATTTTTTTTTCTTTTAAGTCGAAATACATTTTCCTAGAGTACATTGTCTACACGCTAGTGGTGGTAACAAACATTATATGACGTGCAATAAAAGATATTCATTTTACGTAACGTGTCAGTGGAAAGAAAATTAGACGCGACAGACATGTGATAAGTAGATGCAAACAGAGAGACAAACAGGTATATAAGTACGTGAGACACTCCTACGATTAAAGTTTTTCTCGATCTAGCGTGCAATGAAAGAGCGATGTTGGTTAATATCCTCCGTTCTAAATGAAACTGTTCAGCCTGGAGCTATTCGCAATTCGCAACGTCTTTACGGCAGTTGCTTAACCCGTTGCAGGCCGGGCAACTGTCGCAAGAGATTGCTGCGCTCTTTTGCAAGGGAAACAACTAAAAATATTCTTAATACTCGACGGATTTCAGTAAACATGTGTGCACACATATATACTTACACATTATATATGTATATATATATATATATATATATAGTATATATATAGTATATATATAAAGCAAGTGCTAGACAATGGACTTTTAGGCAGTCTTGCCTTTGTCATCAATAGCGAACAATACAATGTTAGTTAGCTGTGAATACTTAATTAACACGAAACACCTTGTCATGTATACAGTTTCTTCATTTAATATACAATCTAATTTTGAACTTAAAAATGAAACATTAAATACCATTATAATGTTAAATAAATTAATTTAAATTTAATTATAACTATTAATAGATATTAAGAACAACAAAAAATAGACACATATACTTATTAAAAATTAAATATTTCTTCCTAACGAGGAGAGGAAACAATTTAAGTGCATTTAAATATAAAAGAATATCTTTGATAATTAGTGGAAAACGTGAATTTATACTAAAATGGTTATGATTTAAATTGTCTCATTTTTTCTACTAATTTTGTTCTTTGGCAAACCAAATTTGATGAAGTAATGATATTATTTTATTTCGAAGTACTTTAACATGCTTCCTTTGTTTCGTTCGTTTTATTTATAGTAAAAATTTTGATATGAAGTTTCACGATTCATGATTACGTTACTATCTTAAGTAGAATGATTATTATTTGAATTATAATTCCTTTGTATTATCATACATTTTACGCAATGACTAGGAAACTTTCGGATTAATGTTCGTAGTGTTTTTGATGTCTGGGATAAGAGTGCTTTGAAAAAAAAATGTTAGGCATATATCGAAGTTATTTTAATGTCGTATTATTGTTTAATTAAATTATTTGTGAATTAATGCAATGATCGTTTTATTTATTGACAAAAAAGAATGGAATGTCGAGTAGAATACACCTCAGCTAACTTGAGAAATAGAGAATCATCACGGAAGAGATTCAGATTTACGGACAAATTAGATAATCAAATTAAAAGTAAACAGTTACATTTGGTAAAGAAAAAATACTGTTTCGTTGCAACATTGTAACTGCTCACACAGGCACCTTACTCATATGACTTTAAATAGCTTTTGGGAAAAAGATTTAATTCGACGAAAGAAATCTGAAACTGATTAAATACTTCGAATAATTTATAACCTATACAGAGGTGTGGAAGGTATAGAAAAATAAATAATAATAATTTAAGATTGTCTTAGCTTTATTTTATATATTTTCATAATTTTTTTAATTGATTTGAATCCATAGTTTACAGTATTGTACAAAATGTTTACTATCATCTAATTAAAACCACACAAACGAACACATTTGGATGCCTTTTTTTAAGTTTTATGGCGTTAACAGAGCACAAAAATGTTGATTAATTTAGTTTTTATAGTATGTCGAAGGCAATAAATTACAAAAAAAAATAGATTTAAAAAAGTCCCTTGCCACATCAATATTCGTATGCTGTATACGTATTTCGACAACTAAGTTGTCATCATCAGCAGAAGTTAGTCGCAGTGTCGTGGTAAAGCTCAATAGAAAAATCCGCGAACCATTTTGCACGAACCCCAAACACACATTTGTATGTTTATGATGATAACTTAGTTGTCGAAGTATGTATATAGAATACGAACGTTGATGATATAAGGGCTTTATCTCATCTTTTTTGATCAATTCCATTAACCATCTCCAAAATTTATTTTGATTTTAGCGCAATTTCCTTTTACAACACTCAACAATGCAATTTGTATGAACAATGAAGAAAATGGTTTGTGGGTTTTAGTAATTAATGAACAACAATTTACTGCTTCACTGAACTGAAAAACAAATGTGGCAGTCTTAAGGTCCTTCGTGATTTGTAATTGACGAACAATTCCGACATACCCTTTTATTCAAGTTCAACAGAGGAGGTAATACAGCGGAAATCGCAGACTATTTGTGTGCGTTGTTTACGAAGAAAATTGGGGAGAGTACGGCACGGAAATGTTTTTCTTGATTTAAAAAAAGACCATTTTGACGTAAACGATTCTCAACGTTCAGGAAGACCATCGCGCTTCAGTCGTGAAATCGAAATATTTCCAGATTGTTGAGAGGCAATCGTAAATAATGCAGAAGAATGTATTCTTGATTAGTTCATATATTTTATTTGTTAAAAATATATAAATTTTGGATTCAACAAAACCGCCACAATCTTATGCATTAACCTATTAGAAATGGTATTTTTTTAAAGATTTTAGATTAACTATCGCCCAGCTGTAAACTTTCAAAAGTGTGCATAAACTATTTAATAGACATAAACGAAGACCCGAATTTGAATAAAGTCCGCGTATGCGAAGTTTTTTAACCTGGTAGATAGTAAGTAACGATGTGTGCAGAATATCTTTGAAGCTAAGACGTTTCACTTAGTAAAGTACCTGTCTGTGGTGTTATAGAGCTATAGAGAATGTAGCGTAAGATTAGAGTATCAAAATGCTAAAAAAGGGTAGTCGTATATATAAATATATAATTAAGCGCTTCACGATGGGAAATTAATGAAAATTAATATTTCCTGCTACACCATCATTATTACTAATTACACAAATCAATTAAAAGCGTCTGCATTGGAGCAGTACTCGAACATGTATCGGCAGCTGTCTAGAAAATGACAGATACAGGCTCGAATCATGTTTCAACATAGACATTTTTAATTAGTTTTTACAATTAGTAAATAACAAAGATTTTTTCATTTTCTTCATTCACGTGCTTGGCATTCCTTTCAAGGTTCCGACTATCTCAACATTGTGGATTTAATCACGCTTTTATATTTGGTTTGCCCTGAAAATTTTTTATTTCTCGGTTTTATCGACTAAGCCATGTCCCTCATTCCATTCTTCTCCCAAAAGTTCTTTAGATTTTGCTCGCCTAGTTATCGCTCCTATATTACTCTCGAATTTATTATTGTTGTATGGAGATAGCGCTCTTCCCTGCGCCTGCTCCAATCATCTTTAATTAATTTTGTTTTTTTAATCCTTAGCAGAATTTATTTATTTACGAAAAATTTATTTATGAATAATGCTTCACAAGGAAGAACATATACTCCATACTATTACAATATATTGTACAAGAAATTGTTAAAAACACTAGCAATTAATTACTGAATAATTTTTCGAATAAATAATATTAACAACAATGTAATAGTAATTTATTAATATTCATTTATGAACAAAATCAAAAAATAATCGTCTGCTCATGATACTATTTGATTAACGTGTCGAACATCCAAAAATACTATAATTATCTGCTTATTAACGTACAAAATTGTGAAAGAGAAAAACGATCAGAAAAAAAGCCATCCAGCAGCGAAAAATGAGGCAATGAACAGTCCCGTAAAATGTTTACGTAAACGAATTAGTTATCTGGTGAAGAAAGTTCGGCTTGTTGTGGCGCAATGCAAAAAAGAAATGTGTGAAATGCACGGGCAAGAAAGTAATGGTCGGGTCGTTGCTCTCCTGGCTTCGTAATGCAATAGAACGAGTGTTATATTAGTAACATATTTGAGCTGTTCAACTCGGTTGTTGTGGTGGCACACAAATTAGTCTGTCACACTTAGGTGAATACACATTTCCTCACGATAACTATAATAGATACAGTCAGGAACAAGATTGTAAGTATGGTGAACATGCTATAGGCTTTGATAGTTTTACGTTGGCAAAGTAACAAGTTCTAATGGTAATAAGAAAATTTCAAATAAAGATCTATCCTGATTGAATTTATAAGATGACGAAAATGAAGAACTAACTAACTGTAGGTGTTCAGATACTACGAGGAGCGTTCAAAAATTAAACGAAATTAAAATTACATTACATAATTTTTCAATATAGTTTCCCCGTTTTGATATCGCCGTCGTTCAGGAAGCTTCTGTATTCCTCGAAAAAAATTTAATGACTGCAGACCCTCATTCTCGAAAAGCTTCGACATTCTCTTCATTAGAATTTCTTCCCTCTTTTAAAGATATAAACACTATTGGGCACAATTAAATTTTGAATTATAGCCATTTTGCGAGCAGTGATATGAAGACGAGATCGCTTCTTTCCAGCTTTCAATGAGCCCTCTAGTAAGTCTAAGCAGTATCCTTACATTTGTCATACCGTGATTCTTTCAAAATGCCCTCCTCATATTCCAATTGAATGTTGCCATAATTTCCTCTACCGAAACAATAGAACTTGCTTTCTTTACTTTTGACAACGAAGAATGTCGCCACTGCGTCGGCGCTTTCTTTGCCTTCAGAAATAGATTGGTATACACAGGTTTTATTAGTGCTCACGGTAGACTCTAGAAAACCACATCCATCCTTTTCATATCGTGTCTGCAGTGGATAAGTTGTTTACTCTAATGTTTACTCTAATTCTACAAGCATTAACTCTATCAGCAGTAAGCTCTGTAATTGATACACTCGGACAAGCAACACATATCTTTAAATAATAACTTAATATTAAGTATATTAGGTTGGTAATTAAAGATATATAATTCAGCATAGCATAACTTAATACTTTAAATTAATTTTGGTATGTCTTAAGAAATGTGTCTTTGTAAAGCTTTTTACATGGTCGCATTTGCGATTTTGTGATAAACCTAGTCAAAATCCAAATCTTATAGTATATAGTCATGAATACCAAAGCAATTAAAAATTTTTGTCATATGGAAATTTGCTGATAGTAAATCATTACCCATTTGGATAGAGATTATAATAGAGATCCAATATTGGATACTGCTTCAAATAAAATAAAGAAGAAATAACTTTATGTTCCTTTACTTTATGCATTGATTAAACAAAGCTTTATAACAACAAAATAATCTACATCCAAGAATAGTGAAAAAACTTCGAAAAAAGGTTTGAATTATTCAAAAGGTTAATACATGAGTAACGTATATTCTAAGATTATTCTTGTATGAGCAAATTATAAAAACTAGTGAGTGTCTACCGTAATCTTCTCTACATCGGTATAATTCCGAAGAGGAATTTTTTTGTAGACGAAAAGCATCAGCTAATCATGTCTGATTAGTCATAAAAACTCTTAATAATCGTTACTGTATATCGATGAATAGTAAACACTTAAATTACTTTTGGGAAAGAATTTCCAGAAAACAAAAAGTACGATATTAAGAATGGTAGGCGTTTGACAATTTTAAAAATTTTAAGGTTTCCACAACAGGATGAAAAGAGAGAAAGTCATAATGAAACTTTAAGCTTCTTATTTTCACACCTTATAGAAAGTTTATACAAGCAACGTTATGTGCGCTAGAATACCTTAAGTCTTCTAACCTTCTAGTTTAATAATTTTCACAAGCCTTGTAATTTAAAAATAATGACATAACTAACCTTTTTCCATCAATTATTTTGTTTTCATCGTAGTCTGCGTTGGGATTCTCTTCAAAATATCCACATTCTACTGTTTCAACAAATCGGTATATCATAGAATGACATACAGGTTTCATCATCTGATAAGTTAAAATTTGAAAAATACTATTCAGGAAGGTCAGAGACCATAGAGCGAACCTTCATGATCTATTGTGTTCCTCATGCCTCGTTAGAAAACATTCTTTAATTTTGTTTTAATTAATTAGATCAAGCAACTTCGAGAACGTTCTTTTACATTTGCCTATTTGCAAAAGCCGCGTTCTAACCGAGCCCTTACATTGTAAAGTCACTGCTGAATAATTGTCAATTTCATTGACTGATTTTCAAGTGCTCAATTTTTTAACCCAATGCGAAGTAATTTCTTTGCAGTCGAATTTTCATGAAGTATTTTCTATACTGCTGTGAGATCTAACACCAAAAGTGATCTCAATCATTTGATATATGTATGTACCGAATTTAGTTTAGAGCTACGTTTTTCAACCTTCGCGTCACGTCGATGTTTTTATGGTTTGCTACATTAACGGTTGGTATCTGTCTTCAACGGGTGAAATATTTAAAAAAGAGAATTCCATTTTATGAGATCGCAAAATATATATTTGGGTCGTGGTACCAATTCAAACAACTGTATTGGGTCGCTCTCTAAAAAGATTGAAAGACGCTGTTTTGTAACCATCGGAGCTGACTTTCCTAGCTCCTCGCTCGCGTATATTAAACTACGATCTTTTCAAATTTCATGAACTTACTTAATGCCCGCGTTAATCTCTGATTTTTAATGAAGGAACAGCTGTATATGTTTATCTTCATATAACTTTAACGACATACTCGTAATGTGTAATTGTTGAAGTTGGATTGTAATTTGAGTTATTGTTTGGGCTGTTTCTATCGTTAGTGGAATGTTTATGGAAGTATTCCGTTTCGGCGATTACTCTACAGCCGTCTTCAGCGTAGTCCTGGTAAAAACTGTTTCTTGACAAACTCATTACTATAATGAGTTTGACTTCAAACTCGTTACTTTAGTAATGAGGACTTCAAACTCGTTACTGTAGTAATGAGTTTGAAGTCCTTATCAGAATTACCCTGAGGACGACAGCAGAGTAACTGCCGATACGTTTGAATACTTAAATTCCACTAACGATATCCCAAGCAACTCGAATTTACAATGGTAGTTAACAAATGCTATATTGTTCATCACGTACATCACAACTATCGAAAGAGGGCTGACGGGTCACAACTGTTTCTTAGGTATTTATTTATAAATGTACGCAACTTAAATGCATATGTTTTAAAAATGTCCATTGTATAGATTTTAAATTAATGTCGATTATGTTCTCTGATCTTTTGTAATGAATAAATATATAAAAAGAACGTGGAAATTAATATGTAATTTATAAATTTAAGCTTTTCCTTACATCGACATTATGTAACAAGCACATGACCACAAGTACAACGTAAATAATCAAAGTCGCTATGTTTATATATGGTATGGTTATTGTATTTCAATGAATTTATATCATTATTTAATAAAAACTCCTGTTAAATTTAATTGGTATTGTTCTGACAGAAAATAATAACTGTCCTTCTATTTGAATTCATATTTATTTCCGTAATATTTAAAGTACAATTTCTTTACGGTTCAGTTATCATTTAATATACAGTACCGCGTAATAAAATTAGGACCAACATATAAATTCAACTTTTTGGTTTTATTTTTTTTAGAAATAAAACAAAATAACGACTTGAGGTGAGCAACTGTTTATTTTTATCACGGCGGCAATTCTTTTCGGCATACTTGTGATACATGACGCAACTAATTCCTTCAAATCCTGATTATTGCACCAAGTGTCTTCAATATTTTGTTTTAAAACTGCTAGGGTCGGATTTGGAGTTAAGTAGACAATCCTTTTTAAGCTATTCCATACATTATTGATTGGGTTTAAATCTAGAGAGTTGCATGAAACCTAATCCTTTATTGATTTTGCTGTGCGCTATAGTACTCCATAATATAATCTTGCATAAATTTGTAAACATCTCCAGAAGTTAAAGAATCAATGTATGGAATTAGTACTCATTCCATTACAGATTTGTACTGTACTTGGTTCATTATATCAGCGACATAATACAGAGGCCCAGTTCCTTTCTCGATATGCAGGACCAAATCATAACTGAAGGATATTTAACTGTTCTAATCACTGCAACCTCATGCAAATGCGTATGTGCTCTTCGCTTAATGAAGTGGAAGTTGTCCTTTACCGCCTCTAAGCGCGATTCGCCACTGAATAGTCTCGAAAAGACGAAATATTCATTCAAATATACTAAGAATGTATAAAATTTTATGAACATAAATAAAACAATGATGTATATCTTGTCCGAATCCTCAACCATGATGTTTTTAAGCTGTTTCGCCCACTGTAATCTCATTTTCTTCATGCTCTCAGTAAATTTTCTCATATAATCGAGATTGCAAAGTTCGTCTTGATATTTGGATGTTATCTGCTTCTAAGATGCGTAACACCTTTCTAATAGGTCGCTGTCGATTCTCTAGTGATTTTTTTATAATCTGTATCCATGATCCGTCGTCTTTCTCTTTCTTCCACAATGAATACGCCCGCTCAAAGTGGATGGTAGATTTTCTGCAATTAACTTTGCCATCCTGTCCACCTACTAGACGAAAAACGCGTTCCGATCTTGCTATTTCTCGATAAGAATAGTTCCCAGTTTTTACTAAAGTCTATATTGCCACATTTTTTGTGTATCTCCATTGTTTAAAAATCTCGAACATAAAGAAAACTAAAGCATGATACTAATTATAATATTTCACAAATTCGAAATCTGCAATAAAACTTTCACTCCGCACATACGACGCTGTACTCAGAATGACGAAAAGCGGATAAAAGTAGTACGTACCCCTCTATAATTGTGTTTAATCCCGAGGAGGGTGTTTAGTGGTGGTTAGAATACTGCGAGTACTATAAAAGATATTTTAACAGAAATATTCTTCCTACTTACCAAATATCTCTAAATGTTCCTAAGAAATGTGAGTTGCCCTAATTTAATTGCGCAGTACTGGTAGATATATGCTGGTCTACAGCATTTTTGTTCATACACATACTTTTGTCTGTGATTGTACATATGTATGTAAATACTATTTGGCAGTACAATGTTAACAAGCTAAAATCCGTTTTTATTTATATCCTACGTACAAACATATAATACATAAATGTATCTGACATACACATTCCGTTTTACTTTAATTAATTGAATTTCATAACAATTCTCATTAGTGTATATTCTATTTGGTTGTCGCCACAGCCGTTTAGAGAAACTCTACACCCGAAAGGCGGAATTAATTGATTACTGTTGTTACTGGTGCTGCCGTTGCCGCTTGTCTATTTTGTTATCTAGTCCGCACAATTGGTGAAAAAATTCGATCGGAATTCGATAAGTGGTGTGTTAATAATTCCAACGAGCAGTAGCAATTGAACAGTTGCAATGTAACATTTCCATTAAGTACAAAACACCAAACTACTAACTAATGCACGGTAAATATATACGCTAATATCGTTAGAGATTTACCAATGTATATTTTGCAACCAATTTGTAGAAAGTGTTCGTGTTTGGGCAACAAATTGTAAATAATAAAAATGAAATAAAAAAAGGAAACCGATACAGAAACTCCGTGTCCTTGTTATGAAATGATCGGGAAGAAATTCTTTTACAAAGTTAACTACACCTTCTATGCATGTGTATCAAAGCTTATGTAATGAATAATTTCATAAATTCAATATCTTTTCATAAAAGACAAAGGAAAAAATACGTTTCTATTAATAATAATAATAATAATATTTATTAATTACCCAACAAAGATACTCCAAGTGGGGCAAGTACTTACAAAAGGAAATATTACATTGACAATATAATAAAAAAAAACTATGCAAATAATGTAAAAGTTATACAAATAAAGCTGTACTAAGAAAAACACCATGCGCCAATGGAGGAGGTTAAAGTTCCTAACCGCGTCCATTAATGGAGCTTTAAGAAGTATGTTGGTTCTTGGCGTTTCCATGTACATTGGATCATTGAACCTTGATTCCAATTTCGGAACTGCGAACTTTACGCCGGCTAATAATTTTGGTGTATTAATTCTCCCAGAGATCAAGCCATCCATAAAAGTTGCACTGATATTCTGCCTCCGTTCTGCCAAGAACTCAAAGCCATGTTGAATTAGAAGTTGTCTGTAATCAACATCGTGTCCCGGACAAATGATATTTTCTTTGTACAATGAATATTTTAAAAACTTCTTCTGTATTCGTTCCAAAGCATCATTTTGAATATCATAAATAAGGTGCCATACCATAGCTTCATACTCTAGCTTACTACGTACCAAAGCCCGAAATAAGGAGGCTGTAGTCCCCAAGTTTTTTCAAGTTCGTATAATAAATTCAAAGGTTTTGTATGCAGTAGAAGCTATAGCAGATAGGTGCTCGGCAAAGGATAGCTTGAAGTCAAAAATTACCCCTAAATCCTTTATCGAATCTTTATGCGAAACTAACACATTTCAATCTAATATTCAGACTCATTCCTATTTAATTTCCGTGTATAAGAGCCAGAAAAACATTTGTCAGTGTTTAAGGAGAGACTTTTGTTGGTGAACCAAATAGAAATAAAATTTAAAGCTTCTTACAGAAGTTTGACGTTGCCAGTTGTAATTATTCTGTGATAAATTTTTAGATCGTCGGCATAAGCTAGCACTGGTCACTTAATTGAGGTCATTGATGAAAAGAACAAATAAAAGTGGTCCGAGATTTAACCCTTGGGGTACGCCAGATGCTGATACATAATAGTTATATTTTAATAATTTTATTTAGCATATAAAGCAATTGAGTCTTAAACTTTGTTGAGACTGCAAAGATTTGCAATTTTTATAATAGGACACTTCATATCTAATGCATAAAAAAATAAACATTTTTAAATAAATATAAGCATTTAATTTGATTCTCTAATAAGGTTACCAGCTGTTCCGGCAGTTGATTGAACAGCTTGCGTTTTAGTGTAATTTTGGTGCTGCAGTTTATATATTATATTTTGAATATATTCAATATCTACTGCGTCTCAGTCACGTTAAAATGATTTCTCTTTCGCTTTCTTAATGGCGACTTCGACATCTTTGCGATTACACGTAACAAATGCACGTTTTCTAAAATAACAAGAAATTATCCTTTTATTTCTTCTCTAATTTAGATGTTTTCCTTTATTTTTTACAAACACTTCTATACTTTTCGGTGTTTTGACAATAAACAAATAATAACTGAAACTATAGCATAACATCAATCTTGTTCAGAATAAACTCAGTTTCAATACTCCTACATGTAGCGCTTGTATGTAAATAACGCTTAAATTTCGCAATATTTATGTGGTATGTGTTTAACCAATTAAGGAACGATCACGTGCTGATTAGGCATATTAATCTATCTGTTCGTGATAAAAACTATAGTTTGTCTAAAACACTGCGCTACCTGTATAGTGTTCTCGATGGAAAGCAATTACAATAGCACGTTCTTCATGATCCATTCACGTTTTCCTAAGTATATTACAAATTCTAGTGAAACCATTTGCACAAATACCCACTTAACACTGACGGACATACAAACGGATTAAGAAACTGTACTTTGACTTGCGGGATACTTAGTATTAAAAGCAGGTAAATTTCTTAAGTGTACTATTACTAATCATTATACTTATATTGAAAATAATCTCATTTAAAGGCTTAGAAAGTTGTTCAGCAATGCCCATGGAATATCATGAAGAATATATATAATTATAAGTAGGTAAATCGTTATTATTTGGTTGTACCGGGTTATGTAAACTTAAAGAATTTAACATTAAATATACCTACAAATAATAATACAGTTTTTATGTCTAATACCTATGTATGGGAATGATTGCTTTTGTTTCCTAATTATTTATTTATCAATATGTTCCCTTAGTTCGTAATTACTTCATTATATACTGTTCAAGATTTTTATACGTATTGATCCAACAAGTGTATTCGCACATATGCGGGAACACTATCGACAAGCAAAAATTGGGATGCCTGTCTATTATGCAGAATATCCTTTGAATAAATTAAACATACCCTTCCTTCTGTACTTTTACGATGTCTGCCAAGCCTGTTCCTTGAAAATATCTTCAAAGAATAACACTACTTTCACAAGATTTTGTGGACGGAATACTATATTATTCACTTGTTGTTTCATCGTATAATGCATATGTGGATAACAACCGGCCCGCTGTATGATTTGATCCGACCCGCGAGACATTGTCGTATTATTTCGTGTCTGATATCGATCGCTAAAAATTATGAACACTACTTTAAAATGCACTACTTTTAAACGCGACCCGCGAACGTATTTGCACATTAAAGTTTGGCCCACGACATATCAAAGGTCGCCCATACTTGGTCTAATGAATACCCTAGAATCGAATGTTTCGAATTTTGATTCGTTTGTCCGGTAAACTTTAGACCATCGTTCCATCGTTTAATTCATATTCATCCATTTTTTTGTGTCTTGATAACCACTTTTTTAGTTTGCAAATCAGTCCCTCATGCCATACCCGATTAAAGCCTTGTACTACGGTCATAAAAATGGAAGAACAGACTCTTTTTAATGTCTTCTCGAGGACGTCGATCATCGTATGGACTTAGTCAATACTAGGTTGACTTTGTCTGAAGCCCAACTAATGAATGGAAATTGAATTCTTTTCTAAGTTATTGGTTTTAATCTAGGATAAGGATCCCATTTCAATTGGTTGTTGTTGTTTCAGATGCTGTTACAGTATCAAAAGTCTTTGACTAGATTGTTGAAATGTATACATAAAATAAGTAATAAATATGTATTTTGACATAATTTAGCTTGTTTTCACTATACAAAAAAGACTCTTTAATAGTTCAAAGCCAACAATCAACATTATGTACTCGAGAACTATAATTTCCTTAAATTCCCTAAAATCAATTGAAAACTTTTGGTCTACATATTCACGGGCATTATATTACAAGGGCTGGAAGCTAAAAAGCAAGAACACTTAAAATGTGGAACACAAATTACAATGGATGGACATGGAAGCTGTCGGGAAAATACTGGAAAAGATCAGACGAATGTTGTAACCTATAGAATAAAATAGTTCGTACGCAGAATTAATTTGCTATTTTTTAATATTAAATGTGAAGTTGTATTTGTTTGATCATATTAATGAGACTGGCGCAAAACAAAACCCATTTCGTGTGACCACCCTTGCCAAGGCAATTTAAATTTGATCTGCATTTTATTTTTTTAAACATAATTGAAGAGATACTGCAAAGTGGTTTTATATTCGTCGAAGTAGATACGTTAGCTAATGTCACAAACAACTACAACTTGATTTTGTCAATACTGTCAGTTGTATTAACAATGTCGTGCAATTTGTCAAATTCTTTTGCACAACGTATTATTAAATTTCTTTTCAATGAAGATATAAACGAGACTGTTATTCTATCACAGTCTTCATAAACAATTTGCAGAAGAATGTTTATCACTCAGAACAGTCTTTGAGTGGCGTAAATGCTTCCAGTATGGTCGTGAAGGCATATCGAACTTGCCGCACGCTGTCCGTCCAGCGCCTACTGTAAGTCTTAGGAACATTAAAAAGTAGACTGGCTGATCTGAAACAATAGACGAATATCTGAGAAGAAAATTGTTAGAATTGTAAACACTAATGTTTGTAGTGTTCACACCATTGTCCACGACAAGCTTCAATTTAATAAAATTTGCGCCAGGCGGTTTCTAAAACAACTTTCCGCAAAGCAACTGCAGAAACAACCTCAGGTGTTCAGAGAAGTTCGGCTTCGCAATGAGTATGATGGCGTTGACATTTTGTCACGTGTCATAATAACTGATGAGACCTGGATATACGATTATATCCCAGAAAGCAAGAAAATATTGGCATTGAATGACGTCAGTCAAGCTTACCTTCGCTCAAAAAATTTGAAACACAACTATGATAACGAGTGACTATCATCTCTTTAGGCTACTGAAAAAGTTCTTGTGAGGCAAGCGATTTACCTCTAATGAGAAAGTGAATGATGTAAAATTAGCTACGCAATCAACCGAAAAAATTTTTTTTCGACAGGAATACAGAAGCTGCCGGAGCGATGGAGCACCTATATTTTATTGGAGGAGTTGTTACTTATAAAAGCGATTTATATAAATAATACTAATTTGTAGTTTGTATCAATTGGGAGAAAATAAAATGCAGGTAAATTTTGAATCACCCTCGTATTAAGAAATTTAAACTTATACTCGCCGAGTACTTCGCCTCCACTCAGAATATTTGCCATTGCTCAGCTATAAAAAATACATTTACAGGCGGGAGTGCCAATATTTAAATTTAATATTTAATGTGGAACTATTTTAATATATCCTTAAAATGTTATTGAATTTATTACATTTGAATACAATATAAAATAAGTTAAAAATCATTACGCAATCACCAACATGACCAAAAAGAATCTCATTTCAATGTATGTACATATTCAATGTACGGGTCAATACTATTGTAAAATTAGTAAATAAAACGATATAGTTACGTAATCTATTGCATAAGAAACATTCTGAAATTAGCCGTAAATGGAAACAATTACATTGTAACGCATGCAATAAAATGAATATAATTAAAATTGCGTATGTACATGTGGATATGAAATATTTAGAACTGTTTGTTAGTATTCTAGGTTCTCATGGCTGTTCTTTTGCGGCAATATTACCGCCTCTTTTTTTTTTCTGACGGCGAAGAAAAATTGGGATTTGTTAATGTTACGTTGTCTATTACAACGGTGATAGGTCCTTTGGCTCGCCGGCGTTTAGTAATATTCTATCGTAACTTTATGTGTTTGCGGTATATTTTGAAATAAAGCGAAACGCATTAGTCAAAGTGTCTACAATATTTCTAACGTTTTCACATAAATTACGTGTAATGTTTATACAGAGTATAAGCCTTTAATTATTATTATATATAACTATACAAGTCTAAATTTTACAGCGTACAATACTAAATAAAGTAAAATGTTTTTAAATAAATTGACAAATACAAATCGTTTCTTGTATTTCGCGCATATGTCGCATGCATTTAGTACGCATACATGTAGGTACTTTAAATTTATTTTCTTTGTGTAATGCTGTAAAATATTTCAATTCACAATACGCTCAAACTTTCACAAAACAATTTTAAAACAAATTTTCTAATTAATAGAAGTTAATAAAATTAAAAGAATATTAGTAGAATTTGATGGAGCCTGTGGTTGATTAACTTAATCACAAAGGTTGATATATAAAACCCCTGTCCAAATTATATTATACATATTTCGACAACCAAGTTGTCATCATCAGCAGATAATTCCAAAGTGTCGCACCTGGTAAACCACGGCGAAAAATACCTGTACGAAACCAAACTACGTACGCGATCTGTACCGTTGAGAACCAAAATGTACACTACGGTACAGATCGCGTACGGAGTTTGTTTTCGTGCAGGTATTTTTCGTCGCGGTTTACCAGGTGCGACACTTTACAATTATCTGCTGATGATGACAACTTGGTTGTCGAAATGCGTATACAGAATTACGAAAGTTAATGTGGAAAGGGGTTATATATCAACCTTGGTGATTAAAAAAAAGAATATTACTTTAAAAAGTAGATTTCAAGCTCTGAAACTGTCTACCAAAAGTACAAAATAATGCAAAGACAATCAGGTACGTAGACTTCTGCGGTCGTGGTCCTTGCTATCTGCTTCTGGGCTTCTTGGCTGGAACCGCGTCACTTGTATATCTGCACTGAAACTGTTCAGTTTCAATGCAGTAGTTGAGCCCTGAAGATGTTCCATACAAATGGGCGAAACGTCGGCAGATATATACAAGTAACGCGGTTCCAGCCCTATCCAAAATTTAATTTCCTTAAAGTATTAAACCTTCACAAGCATATCAATCTATTACCTTTTTAATCTTTAATTTCGAATTTAACTCTATTTTAGTGGTGAGAGATTCAAATACGAAATTAAGCAAGAAAAATACAGTTTAATACTATAAGTGTGGTAATCCAAAAATGTATCCAGTTGTTCATCTACTACTCTAGTACAAAAATGTAACCTTGTCATTTTTAAGAAGAAAGAAAAAAATAGTCAAAGTTCGTATTTATAAGCGATATTATCTACGATTTCAAAATGCATTTCAAAATAATTATGATAATTATAATACTGTCACGTCTGTAACATACTGTTGTGTTGAAAACACGAATTCTGATAGACAGAAGTTGCTCTGATCTTAGCTTTGCGATATAAATGCATGTAACATACGAATAAGTATTTATCTTGGAGATCTTTCCTTCATATTTGAATGTCATTCCTGACAATGTGAAACGTAACATTATATTTATTATTGCAGTATTAAATGTGCGCTATTTAATATATCTCGGGGCAACGATATTGGAAATATTTCGTGCAGTGTTGCCTAAACAAGAAATCTTCGCAATAGTTCAATTATCGTAATAGGAGATTGTACTAATATTTTTATGTCTTGCGTTATATGGCAATATCAACGTAATTTTTGTATCTTACGATGGAGCAAGTGTCTCAGTTATTTTGCAATGGTTAGATAATGAACAGAAGTTATGAATTAATTAAGCATTGCGATAATATTTGATTAAATGGACCGGTTCCCCAATTAAATAGTGATATAAAAACTTCTAAAAGTTTTGTAACATAAATTAATTCTGTTTTTTCCTTTCATTTTATTATCCTTTAACATCCTGGATTTTATTGCTTATTTTTAAAGATTTTATAATCATATATTTTGAAATTTAATATTAATTCATATTTTAATATTTTTTTTATAATTATTATTATTATTATATCTTCCTTAATTGCGGAAGTGTAGGATTAAGCAAGATGTCGTTGGAAGTGATTCGTAGTAAGCTAGGAGATACACTTATTATTGTATTTATTATTTACAGACGAATCCACATTTTTCCCTTCATAAAAGCCATAATCCGTCTGTAGTACGCTATTGGTCCCATGAACATCAACATTTGAGTATCTTCCGAAAGCAAATGTCTGGGCATGAATCCTAAGGGATCATATTATGGGTCAATTTATCTTAAACATAACTTTAACATATTCAAAACTGCTGCAGAATCTTATTTCTGCGTTGCTTTGGTTTCATTTTATTTGATACTTAGTTATATGCGACAACACATGCTCTGAAAACCCGGCGCTCCGCCTGTGGCACTACACCAGGTGTCCTAACCTTATTGTTTTACTACTCAAATTTTGCTCTTTAAATCTAGACTAATTCAGACTTAGTCTGAATGATAAGCAGGACGCGGGCTAGACGTCCTGCTTATCATGTGCATTACAACCCCTATCCTGCAGAAGCAGTCCGCTCTTTACATACTTCATTATATACAATTATTAAAATACACCAATTATACGTCCGTTCGTCCTCGACTAATCCTTTCAGATAAAGAGGCAGGTGAATTTCCGTCACCATTATCGTATGCCTGCTCGCTCTTCCTGGCTTTCGTCTCGGTGGAGTCTGTCCGCCGCCTCTTGTCCCTTTGGAATTCGGGGCCCCTGCAATACAAAGAACCCAGTAGCCACTCGACCCATTGAATGCAGTCGGACATTTATTTCGCAGGTCCACAATCACTCACCCTGTATATTTCTCGAATGCGTATATTTAATACGTGTATCGTGTCGCCCGTACCTGTACTTCGCGTAATGTATGGTGTCGTGTAAGTGTGTTTGTGTGAGAGTGTGTCTCATTCAGTCTGCATACTCATCAAAAAAAGAAAAGGAAACTAGAAAAGTACTTATCCTACTTCGTCCATGGTTGGTTGTATTGGTTGTCCTCATGGACGACTTGACCGTGTGTGTTGTGTCTCTGCATCAATGCGCGTGGGTATGTACTCTTTGCATGCCCGTGTTTCAGTGTTACTTCGAGCACACCTTTCTGTGTATATCGTGCTGGCATACTCGTGATATGGAATACCTCCGCCACCTCGCCTCCTTCCGGAATTCTGATTCCCTCATGTCTTCCATGATCGACCTCATGCTAGTCTTTGCTGTCTGCGTTGCGGCTTTGTATCCGTGCAGGCACGCGTGTAGGTGTGTATTGTTTGCATGCCCGTGTGTTAATATAAGTGCGAGCGCGCCTCTGTGTATATTGTGCTGACGCGTTCGTGATGTGTGTGTGTGAAAGCGTTTCGTGCCTCCGTTCAAAGAATCAGAGCACCCATAGAGCCTCGAGCCCCTTTCCACAACCTTTTTTTTAATACGTTTCGTTTTCCGCGCACTATTCACTATTACACACTAGAGTTCCAGAGGCTGCGAAGATTTGTCAAGACGGACATCGAGTTGGCTTTTAATCATAAATTTATAGGACTTAAGTAAACCTTATCGCAGATCCACAATCATTTTGGCAGTGTGCTCGCACCAGGCAAGGTGTTGCCAGGATCCCTGGCAAGCTGCACGACCACGTCAAGGAGTAGAGCGATACAGCGTGCATTGTTAACGCATTCGCAACACCATTTTCTAACGTTTTCTGTGCTAAATCTGCTAACTCTGCCTTGCTTGAATATCTTCTAGTTTACCATCTATTTCTCCGGCTGAGTTAATCCATAGCATTACGCTGTCGAAGAGTAGATTAACCGTTGGGGATGATGACATTCCTTTTTTCCATGCTTTAGCTGATCCCTTACGTAAGATTTTTAATCTTACGTCTGGTAAATTGCCAGGATATACCCTATCTTTAAAAAAGGTGACAATACTGATATTCACAATTTTAAACCTGTTGCTGTTATCTCCATTTTCGTATTTCAAATGCTGATTTATAGGTATATTTCATATGACAGCACTAGACGACATATTTCTATTGCAGAGCATGAATTTATGTCTCAAAGGTCTACACAACCAATTGGCTTTGATATTGCAGAAAATGTCTCAGTCTCTCGATGCAGGTGGTCAATTGGATGTTATTTATACTGACTTTTTCCGCGCATTTGATTTGATTAATCATCGAATTCTTTTCTTTAAATTAAGTTAATTTGGCGTCGGCAGATCCTTGCCAAAACTGTTCCAGTCCTATTTGACTAATAGAATCAATTATATTCACTACAATGGATTTAACTCTTGGCTTTCCTGTTATACTTCGAGTGTATCGCAGGGGTCTAACCTTAGCCCACTTTTATTTAATATATTTATTGATGACCTGATTAAGTCTACCGATTGTCCCAACATATGCGTTGATATTAAAATTTTGCAGAAAATTGACTCGTCTTATGTTGACTTCATGCAAAGTAATGTCAACAAAATTTATAACTGGTGCTTGTCCAATAACTTTAAGTTAAACACAGATAACTGCTTCCTGGTGTCTTATTCTAGAAAGATTTCTATAAATGAGTCTTGTCACTTTATTAACGTTTCTGGAATTTCTCGTAGGTCTGTTCAGAGTAGCCTATTAGAGTGAATTCAACATAAATTCGTGCATTATATCTCCCTTAAGTGTGATAACTTATCCTGTCCATGGAACCGATATAACGAGCTGCTTGAGCGACATGACGCTTCACTCTGAAAGGAGAAAGACAATTAGTGTTCCATTTAAACTTATTACTGGCAAGGTTGACACACTAAACTTATTATCAAATGTTGATTTTCTTGTTCCACGCCTGGGTTCAAGATCTATTGACTTAATTTATATCCCCACGGTAGACATACATTCGGCATGGAATTTCAACCTACTTCGAATATATCTGCTTTGACATCAGTAATACATTTGCATGTTTTATGATTTATTGTATTGTAAATCCTAGTTTTATGACTATTGTAATTATGCTGTTATTTCTCTTTGTCCATTTTTGGGTTTGCACCCGTTAGGCATTTCTAATAAATTTATTAAATTTACTATCCTTCTGAAACTAATTCTATCTTTGTATCGAATTCATATCTACATATGAAAGAAAACAACAAGAATTTCTAACAAGTTATCCACAATAGTAATAACATACAAATCTAATTCATATACATTAACAATATTTACATATATCAGTACAAGAAATCAAAATAACGGTGCATAAATTTATATTTTATAACCAACATGCGTGTGGAGAAACAATACGTGTTCGTCTGGAAATCTATTTTATTCAATCTCTTCAATGAAGTAAGGATGAATGCGACGAGAAAAAAATCTTGCGTACGCTTGCAATCTTGTCTCTCTACCAGTTGCCTTGTCTACTGAAACTTGCGCAACACACCTATCAATCTCTTGCATTACGTTTACGCAACAATAAAACCGGCAAATATAAAATCAACAATGCTACAGCAACGACGCGGTGGTTTAGCAATAATATTATTCTATTGAAGTGTAATCGTTACAAATGGGATTTTGGCGTAATTGTAAAAATTGCTTATTCAACGCCGTTTTGTAATTGCACCGTATTTTCAGATAATATCTATAAGGCTTTGTTAATTTTCCGTGGGCAGTAACGGCAGGTCTTTTTTACATCTGAAATCGATGAAGTCGATTACGTCGTAAAAATATTAGGTTATTGTTATCGCTTAAGGAAATTGCTTTCTTACCAATTGTCTTTAATATAATAGAAAGTATGAGAACATTCACATACGCGAGGGTTGTGTTAAAAATTTTAAAACGCTTTCAAAGAAAAATCAATGAATATCAACACTATGTAATCAACTTTCGAAAACTTTCTTTAACATGTATATTTATTGAAAAGGAATAATAGTGATTTACTAGTGGGCTATACAGGACTTCGGCCGTACAGGAATTGTTAGTTTGATTGATGGTGAAGTCATAATTAATGTTGAACAAGCTTCCGAGTTCGCAGTAGCGTTCATCTTCACCGGGAAGATAGGAGAGGTGCGATTATAAATAAAGTAAATAGCTACGAAATTAGATAACTTTTTGGTACATAGACTTCCGCGGTCGTGGTCCATACTATCTGCTTCTGGGTTTCCGAGCTGGAACCGCGTTACTTGTATATGTACCCGTATCTGCCGACGTTTCGTACCCATACAAATGGGTACGAAACGTCGGCAGATATACAAGTAACGCGGTTCCAGCTCGGAAACCCAGAAGCAGATAGATAACTTTTTGTTTTTTTCTGATGTATTCTGACGTAAAAATGCCATACGTATTATCAGTATATCTTCCATTATTGATTCGGTCAAACGTCTACGACGGTGTGGAAATGTGTTTATATATTTGGAAAATTAACGTTCTTCGTGTAATAAAGTAGCATTCGCGAATCTAAATGTATATTGCTTTTACACTTAAACACTGTTCTTTAGTTTTAAAATCGAATTCTAATGTAAAACTATGCATAATTTATCGGTTTTACGGGTATCTACGGTATCTGTTAGATTCTCTAACGAAGCTGTCAGACGATGCACTATATTCAGAGGTTCATGTACAGAAGAGGTTCATTTAAAGACAGCTTACTGTTTTCTAATTGGGAGCTAGCGTTTAAAACTACTGATTAATTTTCGAAAATTTGCGCTAGTTTTGTTTAAGTTTCGATATCTATATACAGTTGGTGGCCTAATGGAACTGCTACAGCTTCTTGTAATTTCAAAATATCAGGTTGTTGCATATGAAATGTCCGATTTTGTAAGGAATAAAAAAAGTCTAAATTAAAAAAATATAAATATTTATTCTGCAAAATAGTCTCCATTTACATCAGTAGTTTGTTGCCAACGGCCTGGGAACTGAAAAATTCCCTTTGAAAACAAGTCTAGGTTTTGACGGCTCACATATTGCTCAAACACTGCTATTACAGACTCCCGGTCAGGGAAGTCCCTATTTTTTAAGTGATTGTCTAAACTTCGGAAAAAATGAAAATCAGTTGGCGAAAGGTCAGGTGAATAAGGTGGGTGAGGGAGAATTTCGTAACCAAATTCCGAAAGTTTTTGGATTGTCTGTCGTGCAACATGAGGTCTTGCATTATCATGAAGAAGTATGGGTCCATGTCTATTGACTAGTGAGGGCTGCAAGCGGCTCAATTTTCCATGCATAGTTTCCAGTTCGGCACAATAGGACGCTGCCGTGATGGTTTCACCAGGTTGCAAAAATGAATAGTGAATAATACCCTTACTGGTCCACCATACAGTCACCATAATCTTTCGCGGGTGAAGTGATGCTCGTGCATGCTGTCTTGGTGCTTCACCTCGATCTAACCATTGTCCTGACCGTCTCCTATTATCATAAAGTATCCACTTTTCGTCACACGTTACCACTCGATGAAGAAACGGTTAAACTTTCTGTCGATTAGCCAAAGAGGTAGCCACCTCTAATCGACGGAGCTTATTGGCTTCCGTTAATTGGTGCGGCACCCATCGATCGAGTTTCTTCACTTTGCCAATCGAAGAAAGGTGACGACTAATGGTGGCAATGGACACTTGAAATGTTTCTGCAAAGCTACGCACTGTTGTCGACGGATTACTTTCAACTTCTACACGCAGCTCGTCGTCATTAACGGTGCCACGCGCATATCCGCGAGGCTCATTTTCCAAATCAAAATTTCCCTCTCTGAATTTTTTAAACCATCGCCGTAATGTGCGTTCATTACACGTGGTTTCACCGAACGTCTGATTAATTTCTCGCGTTGCTGCAGCTGCATTTAATCCCTTTTTAAATTGAACAAGGACAGGTGTATTAATCTTTCCAAGGAATGGAACAGGAACACTCTTCAAAATAAATACCCTTTTCTACAAATACATTAATAATTTTCACCAAAAACATACACGTCTTCACACAGGTGCGATTCAGTTCAGACTGAAGGAAAAAACGGACCTTACATTTGTAACAACCTGATACAAGGTTTAACAATGTAAAATTGTCTTTCGTGGTTTATTACTGCTTTAAACCACGCTCCTCGTCTCATTAATACGTTAATACGTGGCAGAGAAATGCCTGGACAAGAATTTTCAAATTCGTGAATGCGTTACAAAGATTTAATGTTTGGTGGCAGACATTAATTTTTCTATTTTTAGATAGCTGCTTCTAATATACTCTGCTAACAGATAAATTGCATTAGAACAAACATGTTACGTAAAGTACTTTAGGAAAAAATTGTTTTAGTATTTTGCCACCATCTTTGAATGGCCATCTGTAACCAACATTACAACTTGGGTTGGCGATATGTAATATTTTCTAACAGCATTTTTTTTTATAATTATGCTGCACTATGTATTCCGCGTTTCCTTTTTTTATATTATAATAATTCACTGCATAAAAGAACAGGAAACGAACTCTTAACTGCAGATGCCAAACAAATTGTGTTGTGAATCTAACACAATTTGTATGGCATCTGCAGTTTCATCAACTGATAGCCATGTTTTCTATTTTCTAACTGCGTCTTTATAAAATGTGTAATGGTGTCTTTCACTCGCGGTAAATTATATTGTAATTGTCTTCTAGGTGGTAACTTTCAATGTGGAATATATTTGTTCCACAGGTGATGAAAGTTCTCATTGTCTACTACATATTGAGAAATGTTGCACGAAATTAATATAATAATGAAATCAATTACAAATTTATATGGTATTTCATATTTTGCATTTAACACAGTCATTTGCTCATAATGTTTTTTTTACAATTTATTATGTCATCGATTATCAAAAATAGGAAGAAATAATTACGTTTTCTTTTAGTTGTGCCTCTTTCATATCCAACACTAAATATCATTTTGACAATAGTTTAAGAATTTATCATTAATAATAGTTTCGTGTACTGCATTTTCTTTTCAATTAAAGATCATGAATATCCAATAAAAAAAATTGTAAAAAATATTTTTCCATTTTTTAAAATTTAAATTGCAATTACTACAATGTTTTTTCTTTTGTTTTCAGAACTGAACTAAAATTAGAATCATTAGAAGACGCCGTAGTTTTAGAAGAACCAGCCAGCGATTGGTTACATGATAAAAGAGGTTGTCCGGCCTATGTTAGTCCAGAAATACTGAAGGTTGGAGCGAATTATTCCGGAAAGGCTGCTGATATGTGGTCATTAGGTGTTATCCTGTATACGATGTTAGTTGGAAGGTAAATTGAATTTATTATTATATAATGTTATGTGAAACGCACTTTGTACATTCCGAATAGATTACAGAATTACAAATTATTTAAAGAATAGAAATTAATGCAAATTTTTGATGGAGCCTATGGTTGATTAACTTAATTACTTAAGATTGATATATAACCCCTTTCCACATTAATTTTCGTATTCTGAACAAGTGTTAAATTGCATAAACTCTATAAAGTGAACAAATTTTATGAGAACAATTATTTGAAAATTTTTTTGTGCGTCTAATCGCTTTGAAACGCAAGCGAACTCTCGATCGGCCATACTCGGTCTTCTATATTTGGCGTGGCTTCTTTACGGAGTCCTCCTTCACGCAAATAATGCCGAAGAGCCTGCTGTGACTTATTTTTCTTTGACCATGTCACCGATCTGATACTTTTATTTCCGGTTTTAAAGCGACTTACATTATTTTTCTTAATTCTTTCTAATTTAATTTCTTTTAAACTTGAATTTTACATTAGATTTTTACTTTCTTAAGTTTTTAAATAATATTATTAATTTACTGATGTCATCGGGCATTTTCTTACTAGTGTTAGTATTATATTATTTCTTGTTTAACAATTTCTATAATATAATCGTTATGATCGATGTTTGGATTCGCTAACCTCTATCCATGGCTGACAGTCCACTAAGAAACTAAGAAGTATTTAAAAAAATACATAGGAATTGTATATTAATGTTTTCACATTTCAATTTATCCTTAACTAAATACGCTATATTCTTATACCATTTCATCTATATTGTTGTAATCTTACACAATGTATATTTTAGGTATATATTGATCCTAATGGATTTAAATTTTTATGCATGTGTATAATTAAGTTAAATAAAACTTCATTCTGTACATTTTTAGCATTACAGGAAATTGTACTCGAATATACTATATACAATGAGAGTGTTTAAGTCAACGTTTTCCTCTATTATCTTTATTAAGATTGTAGGATACAAGTCTTACATAATAAGGCAAATTTTACAATTTTCTAGATATACGAAAACATCTCAATGCACTAATTGTATCCGAAGCAAATTACTCGATATATTGTATAATTAGACGTATCCTTTTAAAAATCAAATCAAACTTTTCTGTAGTATAATATACATCTTTATATGCGTATGTAATATTTTTACTAAAGAGTATCAATCTTCTATGTAGTGAATTATTGTATATAAATGCATTACGTGTGATTTTTGTATCGTTACACACAATCTGCACATTTGAATGTTCGTTACATAACGCATGTTTATATCTAAAGGCTGTTTCAAATTGCTGGGTTTTTTTAAGAATAAATAAAATATAGATGGCGCACTGAATTTGTCTGTGTATGTGGGCATTTAAAAAGTGTGATGTATGACATTTATAAAAATGACTTTTTATGAAAATCAGGGTTCTGTGAAAAGTTTTTAGAAAATTACGTGAATTTTATGGTTTACATAATCGTCCATCTGAAGGCATTATTGCTCGAATTATTAAAAAATTTCAAGAAACCGGTTCCGTGGAAGATAAAAAAAGGGAAAAATACAGTCGTAGTGGTCGTTCACAACAAGATATTGGTTTGATTCGTGAAAGTGTTGCTGAAGATTCTGAAATGTCAATTAGGCGACGTTCACAACAACTTGTACTTAGTGGATCAACAACATGGTGTATTTTACACAAGGATTTAGCTCTGAAGGTATATAAGGTTCAAATAACACAGAAACTGAAGCCATTAGATCATTTAAAACGTCGTTAATTTGTCAATTTCATCAATTAACAACCAGCTGATTTTTCTCAAAAAATAATGTTTTGCGATGAGGCACATTTTGAACTTGGTGGCTATGTTAATAAACATAATTGTCGTATCTGGGGTGAGGAAAACCCACGAATTATTCATGAGAAACCTATGCATCCTAAACGAGTTACTGTTTGGTGTGCGTTATGATCAGGTGGTCTAATCGGACCTTACTTCTTTGAAAATGCTATCAATGGTGATCGATATCGTCCGATGGTAACCGAATTTTTGTGGCCTGAATTAATGAATATTGATCTAGAAGATATGTGGTTTCAACAGGGTGGCGCTACACCTTACTTTGCACACGAATCAATTGATTTATTGAGAGAAAAATTTCCTGGACGTGTAATCTCAAGAAACAATGATGTTAATTGGCCACCAAGATCATGTGATTTGACACCGTTAGACTATTTTCTTTAGGGTTTTGTGAAAAAGCAGGTTTATAAAAACAATCCACAATCAATCCTGCTTTGAAAGATGAAATTATTCGTGTCATTGGTGAGATCGAGCCTCAATTATGTCAAAATATTATTGAAAATTTTAACAAAAGAGTAGATGTCTGTGGAGCTGCAAGAGGAGGCCATTTGGCAGATATTATTTTTCGCATATAAATGTCATAACTGATACTTCAATTACCAATAAAAAGTTTTTGAAAGTGAATGCAAATTATGTGTTTTATTTATTCTTGAAACACTCTCTACGTAAATGCTTATCTTAAAATATAGAGTAATATCTAGAAGCCACTGTGAATTTACTTCGAACATATAGACAAACCACTGTGTAATGAAACAATTGTCATGTGCAGTAATTAAAGAGTAAAATACGTAAAACAATCTGCGTCTTAAAGGAATTAATACAACATTCAGTATTAAAATTTGTTGACGTACCGTGAAATATAATCTTGAATAGATCCAAAATTTTTTTTCCTTGATTTAGAATAAAAACAAAGCTTTTTTTCATAGTAAATAATTAAAATAAATTATCAGGTGAACGAATTATCTATAATTATATTCATTATTCATGAAAAAAATACAAAACCATCGTGCATAAGCATATATATAATTAAAACTTTTTTGTTTTCGGAATTATATCACGTAGAATACTAAGTTGATTCGTTATAAAAATATTTATCTTATCAATTTTATCAGCACATGAACTTACAATACGCTATAGAATTTTTTAATTCTGCGAGATTGTATGTGTATATTCTATGATTACAATTTTTGTATATTTTCTCTATTAAAGTAAAATATTATCTAATGTAAACACTAAAGTATGATATTATCCCATACAGGTAACTGAACTCTGTTTATAAATACATAAACGATTCTTGATATTCAAATATCAAAATAGAGTAGAATACACACAATTCGATAAAACCTTGTCTTAAAAATAATGGAAAAAAACGATAACTGGAAAAAGATTTAGTAAGGTTTGAAAAGTTTATGAATTATTATCATCAACATTAGCTTTTATGGCTTTTAAAATTATAAATTATCATCCATTATTGACATAAAATTTTGCTCTAATAGCGATTACAAAGGATGTTTCAAATTTCGCGTTTTTTTTTAAGAATAAATAAAACACATAATTTCCATTCACTTTCAAAAACTTTTTATTGGTAATCGAAGTATCAGTTACGACATTTATATGCGAAAAATAATATCTGCCAAATGGCCTCCTCTTGCAGCTCCACAGACGTCCACTCTTTTGTTAAAATTTTCAATGACATTTTGACATAATTGAGGCGGCTCTATCTCACCAATGACACGAATAATTTCATCTTTCAAAGCAGGAATTGATTGTGGATTGTATTTATAAACCTGACTTTTCACATAACCTCAAAGAAAATAGTCCAACGGTGTCAAATCACATGATCTTGGTGGCCAATTAACATCACCGTTTCTTGAGATTACACGTCCAGGAAATTTTTCTCTCAATAAATCAATTGATTCGTGTGCAAAGTGAGGTTTAAACCACATATCCTCTAGATCAATATTCATTAATTTAGGCAACAAAAATTCGGTTATCATCCGAAGATATCGATCACCATTGACAGTTACAGCTTCACCAGCAGCATTTTCAAGGAAGTAAGGTCCAATTACACCACCTGACCATAATGCACACCAAACAGTAACTCGTTTAGGATGTATAGGTTTCTCATGAATAATTCGTGGATTTTCATCACCCCAGATACGGCAACTTTATTTATTAACATAGCCACCAAGTTCAAAATTTGCCTCATCGGAAAACATCATTTTTTGAGAAAAATCAGCTGGTTGTTCATTGATGAAATTGACAAAATACGCCATGTTGTTGATCCACTAAATCCAAGTTATTGTGAACGTCGTCTAATGGTCATTTCAGGATCTCCAGCAATACTTTCACGAACCAAACCAATATTTTCTTGAGAACGACCACTGCGACTGTATTTTTCACTTTTTTGATCTTCCACGGAACCGGTCTCTTGAAACTTAATAATTCGACCAATAGTGTTTTCAGATGAACGATTATGTAAACCATAAAATTCACGTAATTTCCTAAAAACTCTTCACAGAACGCTAATTTTCATAAAATAATTCAACAATTTGAACGCGTTGTTGTACCGTGTACGAAGCCATTTTTATAAATGTCACTTTTCAAATGCCCACATACTCAGACAAATTCAGTGCGCCATCTACATTTTATTTATTCTTAAAAAAAACCGCACAATTTGAAACACCCTTTATAAATATATGATTTTACAATGTATCTAATTACTTTTTATGATTTGTGCACAAAACTGTTCATCAAAAAGACCCGCATCTATCGAGTGTCATAAATTCAAAGTTCATATGCACATTTAAACAGAAAGCTGACGTGACACGCTTCACCTGCCCAATTAATATATACGTATACCTATCTTGATTGTACCACCAGCTTCGAAAGAAAAGAAAAAAAGAAATCTAAACTATCGGAGATAAACCCTAAAAAATCTGCACCTGCTTCCCTAAAGGAAAAAAGAAAGGACCAGGTATGATAATTAGTCGTAATCAGAATACCCAAAAATTCGGTTAAGAGTCACGCGCTCACCATGTAGGTACTTTATATTAAAACACAAGAACCAGTTTCGTGACCGCTGTTTTACGCATTCTAGCACCTGTCCTGCACCCTTTCATAATCTTCAGATTATTTTTAAAAAAAAAGGACTTTACGTTTCACCTGTTCCCCCATGTAAGATATCAAAGTAATGTGATACATGAGTTTCACTTGCGTGTGTTAGTATAGGGGTGAAAATAAACAAACTTTTTTGCAAGCATATCTGGGAGTTGTACAGGTATTAGAACAAAGTATATTCACATTTTTCTTAAACAAAGACCTTACTACTGCCCTCCTTAATTCTATTAACAAAGTTTTACTTCAAGTGATGTAAATTATTGTGTTTCTTACAATTACATTTATTTATAAGAAATGGGGGAAGGAATACAAATTCTTCGAGACCTAAAGAGTAAAATGTAATTTCGACATAAAAATTTGAATTTCAAGTGAATAGAACAAGAAAAGCACAAAGTTAAATACTGGTGATGTAAAATTCTAAGTTTAAATATTTGTTTGGGAGGCATTTATATCAGGTGTCCATTTTCAAAGTGGAATATAGGCAATTAACAGTATATTAAATTATTAGTCAATTTGCCATTATTTATATACTAAAACAATAAATAAATATTAAGTATATAATATTAAAACGAAAGCAAGAAAAAATAAATTATAGTAAACCTTCAAATAACCCCCGTTTTGTGTTATGCAATACCTTAGTTTATTATAAAAACAATTTTTAACCTTAGCCAAAGGCCAGACAGTAATTAACACGCATTCAGCAACTACTGCTTTTTTAAAAGAATCAATATCTGGATGGCGTTTTTGTAAATTTTTACTCTTAAGGTGTCTCCACCGGGAGAAGTCTAAAGATGTTAAATCAGGCGATCTTGCTAGCCAATTTATAGCACCACGTGCCAGTCCAATATTTTGGAAATGAATCATTTAAAAGTTATTTTAGCATCTAATAAACCAACATACACGGGACAGCCGTCCTGTTGAAAGCAGATCTCCTAATCTTCTTTTGCGACTTCTTACAATACAGGTCCTACCTTCGTTACCAAAAGTTCTAAATATGTCTCTGCATTTAAGCTTTATTCAATTTTAAATAGTACAATAATATTATTAAAAATTCCAACCCAGATATATTTTTTTAACAATACTGAGTTCTGATCGAGGATTTTCTTGGCCCTAATATCATGTATTCTGAACATTTAGTTCGTTATTTAAAGTGAAGGTACACTCCTCAGTGAAGCATATCGATGACAGAAAGCAACGATAATTGTTAGCGCACTCTTGTATTTTATTAAAAGACGCATTCATACGCTCTTCATCAATAGCACAAATTTCTTGATGACATTGTGGTTTATATAGGTGACATTTGTATTTTTTAAATTTTTTTTTCATACCCACGACTTAGATAAACCAACTTCAAGAGAAATTTGCATGTATCATCGCCGAAACACACTTTTCTGCACTGTCAACTAGTTGTGCAATTTCCTGTGATATGATTGTTATTTAGAACATTTTATTCTTTCAGTAAAGGTCATTGTTATTGCTCACCACCCGCACGTTTCCAAGTCTACAGATATACTTTACATACCTTTCAAAATTTTCCACATATTTCTGGATTGTACTTACAGATGGTATAGATTCGAGAGTTAAATGAAACGGCAAACTGATCCTGAACACTATCGCAAACTAGAACCACTATAAAAGGCTATCACCAAAAAAAAAACTCTTTCTTCGTTGGAATAATTATTCATTGTTCCGTAAATGAAACTCAACTTAAGTCTTAACTTGAAATTTTTGCCCACATATAAACAAACAGCAACATAGAAATTTACTGATGCGCAAACTAATTGCAAAATAATTTGACAAATGCTGTCTGATTTTAAAATCAAGGCTGATCATATTTAAAAACTCTAACTTTAAATTAATATTTTAAAATGAAAATCGCACTTTTAATCTTGTTGTTAATATCATTTGATTCGCAACAATTTTCTTTTCCTGTTAATATCATTCATTACCTCTCCTGTCAGTAAAATTGTCGTTTTGACGATTGTCGAATCGTCCTATCCAAGGATTTATTAGGTTTTTTCACGTCATCCGAATACAATTTGCTGGTACACTGCAATCGAGGTTTTAACCTCTTTCTTTTACTAGAATGAAGATCCGTACCTTCATCTTAGCTGGCTCCCCACCGAACAATTATGAGGTGGGGAGCCTCTAGGATCCCTAGAGAACCTTTGGTGGTGTTCTAAAGTTTCTTTTGACGACCGGGTGTAAACTTTATCGATTTGTTTATTAAAATCTCCCTTCACGGTAAAAATCTTTTTGTCTGCGAAAAGAATTTGGACAGTGGCATCAACACCACTCTTTCAGCAGTAGTTTTGAATTTTGCTTTCTTTTTTCTTTAGAATTTCCGTCAATAAATATCTATCGTATTTATGGGATACTAGTATTTATTAAAATTTAAAAATTGTCGAAATTATTGGAAATACGACATATTATGAATGTTACAACTCTGGTCTAGGAGCAGTTATCAATTTTATAACTCATACGCAAACATTTGAAAATCATTCTCGATTGATATCTCAAAAACGATCGAGCAGCTGATAAGTCATAACTGTTAAGGAAGTCAAATATTTTATTGTTAGTACATTAATCACCAATAATTCATCCTCTTCCGATATGTCAATTTATAGATTTTTTTTTAACATTTCATCATTTTATCGGTCTAAGGTTTTATTTTTATTCTCCCTCGATTACATGTAATAGTTTTCTCTCAGGTTATTGACATCAGCACAATCGAACGGACTGATACTTGACTTTTGAACTGGTACAACAAACAAGCAACGCAGAATGTAAAATACAAATTAAATTGGTCAATGAGTATAAACGACACAATATATTAGATGTTGATACAAATGTGCAATGTTCGCGATTGCGTTGCTATGGAAGACCATCGGCACACACACACAAACACAATCTTTCTGTCGCAAGACCGTCTGAACATTCATAAAACACACAGCAATAAATATATATAATTTCAGTCTGTTATGAAATTTTAAAAAAGTACCCAATGAGAAATGTTTTTAGTTCGACCATTTCGACACCGATTTGCTTTGGAGAGTATTAAAGTTACATAAGTCATTTCAAATTTTCTAATGATTAAAAAAATATTTACTTTCACCTTTCTTTCATAATATGCACCGATGAATTTTGTTTCCTAATATTTAAGTTCGAAGTTCATTACTGTTACTAAGGAATAATTTTTTTATAATTATATTGTAAAATCTGTACACTTTGTTAGTAATGTAACATCTTTTATAAAGATTTTTTCCCAAATTAAATTAACAATTTTCTTTTTAGTTCAGAAGTTATAAATAATTCTCGATATTGTTTTTCGGTACGCGTAAATTTTTGTATAGAATATTTTCATTTTCTATTTATATTTTTTATTTTATTCAAATAAAGACGGTACTTAATTAATATTTCCAAATGTAAATGTATTATGATAATTCTCAGAAGGGAGGTCTTAATACTTTAAGCTATGTGTATTTTCCCTTGATAAATTATTAATGATAGTTCTCAGAAAGGATCTAATTATGCAAGGGATATAAATGCATTTATATTTCTGTTATAGATTTAATTTTAGGAAAGAGTAATAAATGATAATTCTTTAAATAAAGCTCATATTCCTTTTAGGGACAGTTATTGTGCCTATTAGATATAAAGTACATATATCTATTTGTAATTATGGAAAGGTTTTGTTGATATTTATGGTCCTTATATTATATATTCTATTTTGTAATTGTCGGTTCAGTTTGAAAAGAATATTTAATTTACATAATCCTGTACTTTTATTTATTAGATCTATTAAATATTTTCTTTAATGTATTCCAAGAAAGACCTTAATTCTATAGTTTAGTTATTGAATGTATTATATATATTTTTTCTAAGTTTACGATATGCACTTAGTTGTAATAATCCACGTGGTCGGACGAGGATAATCCCTTTTTGTTTAGAGCGCGTCACAGACATTGGTAATTATATAAATAGTCGGAGAATTTTAACATAAATAAGTAGAACAGAAGAAACAGAAGGCAAATAGTAGGGCTCCAGAGCTCACAAGAAAGAGTCGGGTCTAAGAGCTCGAAGAAGATAGGTGAGCGGATAGAGAAGGGACTCCGGAGGTAGAGCTAGACCCGTATAAAAAATCATGATTATCACCTGACGAAGCCTGCCCATCGACCTCAAGGCAAATCGTGTTGGTCGCAAGACAATGCTCTGTGAAACCTGGTGAAACAGTTAATACTGATCGGTACCGACAACAAATTATCAATTTGAACCATTAATTGATAGAAAAACGTCCAGAATGGGTCCGAAAACACAGTAAAGTGATTTTACGGCGCCGTCTCATAGAGCAAAACCGGTCGATGAAGCGTTGAAAACACATGGGATATAATACATATCACACCCGCCATACTCCTCAGACCTTACCCAGTCCGACTGTCACCTATTCGCATAAATGGAACACGCGCTTGCAGAACAGCACTTCGCCAATTTCGAAGAAGTTAGAAAATGGCTCGATCAATGGTTTTACTCAAAGGATAAACAGTTTTTTTTTGGGATGGCATCCATAAATTGCCGGAAAGATGGGCAAGGTGTGTAGAATCAAATGGCCAATACTTTGAATAAATAAATTTTTCCATTTTCTTGAAAATTATGTAGGTTTTTTTACGAAAAAACCGGTAATGACGTTCCGGTACACCCGGTATTTTGCTTTATAAATATTCTATAAAACAATGACAGCTCATTATAAAATTATTTTTAAAACAATGGAGACATGTTATAGTTCGTTTCGCATTGACAATGAAGTACACAGTTTATGGAAAATAAGTACAGCGTTGTCAGATCTTCATTTTTAGAAGATCTTGACCTCTAGCGTTTTAGATACATGATGTAAATCCGGAAGTATGTTGTTTCTAGTAAATAACTGCAGTAGATTATGATTAGTTTAAAATATTTGCTGTTTTATTTGCATAAGACCTATCTAAGTATATACACTAAATACTTCTTGGTAGTTTCTTAAGTAGAAAACTCGTTTGAATGTCAATTTTTAGTTAAAAATGTGGCACATAAATAATGATTAACAATACACACGAAAACTAACAACTAGCGTTTTTTGACAATAAACAGAAATAAATCGTGTATCATTATTATCAAAATAACTTGGTCGTTATTGCTACAACATAGCAAAAAGTAAAAGACACGGGATTTGTATGTATGAAGTGAGAAACGTATAGCCCATGAGGCCTTGTAACTTTACACTTAACGTGAGATGCTCTACAGACCATTTTGCGTGGATTTCCGATATACTAAATTACTCAAATTAATTAATAATTAAACTGAAAGTATACTTTGTCGGTGGATTCAATCCCCGTTATCTATTTTTTACATTGTTTTCCATAATCAACTGCTAGGTATTGATTAACTTTTGTACGATATAAAATACAAAAATAGGTTTTTGTGATAATAAACAATTGCCATATAACAAGAGCTTAAATTTGCTAATGAACGTGTTGCTGTATGTACATTGCATTGTACTTTTTTAATTAAATTTTCTAATAATAATTCTCTTTCTACACGGATAATTATCTTACGTAACATATGTAATGAATACTATTAATAGTGGTTGTAGCACTTCATCACGTTTTAATAGAATGGTTGTGTCATTAAAGTATTTATTAATTTTCGTATTATACATTTCTAATTGTATACGCAACGTAATACGACCAATGTATATACACGCCATGTACATATACTATGTGTATGTAAGCAATAAGAACGACATATGGTATTCGATAAGAAGGAAGATCCACCATATTACAACCCTAATGAATATCCAACTGTTGCTCGCTGTTGATGAGTGGTGTTTTAGATGTATTCACCTGTGCCATAGTTGTTCGACATATGGTGAATCCGTTACGCCTGATAGCTTGGGAAAGAAAGAGAAATTAAAACGTCGCCCGAAAATATAACGATTTTTTCACGTGTTTTAAGAGAAAGGGGGGTGAAAAAGTTATAGTAAGAACGGTTGTAAAAAGAAAGAACGTAATTATTTTCACGATATTACTACAGTCCCAACGCGGTCAATTCCTTTGTCGTATCTATTGCGCCATGCATACATGTTTATGAGACATATGAACCTGTTGATGGTCTTGGTAATTATTCTATGCGCTCCGCTCGTTTTATCGATCAAGGTCGAATCTATTAAGTAACATCGGTGGATCAGTGATCATCGATGTAAGAGAGTATTGCATTTGTTTGTTAATTATGTCTAATTAGTGATATATCTTGAGTTATTGCCATTAGTGGTTGTACCTATTAAGCAAAAAGACTTTTCAAGTAATGACTAGGCATATTAGCTTTAAAGACACATTCTTGTTTTATTTATTTAATACTGGTAATATCTCGATAAATCTTTACTGCCTCAATTATTCTCTTATGTCATCTGTGTGGTATTTTGGCGAATTTTTCTTTCAATCTAAATTGCAAAAAAAATTATATTCAATTTAATTGGCATTTTCATCGTTGACAGTACGTTATTCAATTCACATTAAAGATGTATACATATGTTATAATCTATGCACTTATTACACCACTAAATTAATATTCCATACTCGCGTAAAAATTTCGTTTTCAAGACGGGTCATCACACCTGTGTGTCTACACGTCTCTTGTTGTCCTGAAAACATTTCTAACAACTTTTACGAACTTCTTTTAGATTATTAAACAGATAGTACTCATTGAAAAGTCGAGCTCCTGGGGTGCACAAAGTATATAAAAATAATTAAAACTAGTTGCAAATTGCACCTTGAACAGCACCAGCGCTATGAACAAACGCATTGTCGTAGCAAAAGCCAAATGCTTTTCCGGCATTTCCTGCAAATACATTATCCAGTCTCTACAATACAAAGGGTATTAGGAAAGTTTTGAAGTACAGCTTTGTTTATTTAGTTTTTTCAAAGTAATTTCCTCTACACTCAATACACTTCTCCATCCTCAGAAACCAATCTTTAAACCAGTTCTACCAAGTTTCACTAGGGAGAAAAGCACACTCGTTGTCCCAAACTCGCAGAAAGTCCTCATCACTGGAAAACCGTCTCCCTTTTAGCTTCATTTTCACATGCGGGAATAGTGCAAAGTCGCAGAGAGCAAGATCCGGACTGTAGGGTGTGTGCTCGAGAAGTTTCAATCCTGTCGTGGTCGGTGCAGGCTTTGGTGCGGTATACTGGAACATTATCATGATGGAGGAACCAGGTGTCAATTCTTGACGGCATTTCCTGCAAATACATTATCCAGTCTCTACAATACAAATACCGTTTCATCATTATCTATCATTAAGGACCGGATTTCCAAAAACATAGTTCGAAAATGATTGCTTCAGATGCTCAGATAGTTTATCCTTGGGATTTTTTTTGTTCTCTTTCAGAACCTGATATACAGTATTAGCTACAGTACTGGATATTAGCAATGTAACTCTAATAAAGTTTTAGAGTTATAGCAACTAACGTATAAAATGCACGCGAAATGTACAATAATTGATTTTATTAACATTGGATAAAATATTTGCAAAACAGTTTTATAAACAAAAGAAAAATAACTTAATTTATAAACAAGTCAGATGAACATTTATAAGTCAACATTCAATAAATTAATGCAAAATAGACCTGGATTCTAAAATTAATGAATGAAATTATTTTGTTTTCTCCATTATGGTGAATTACAATACGAAACCGCTTTGGGATGCTGTCAACCTGATTCTCCAAAATATTATGTGGTAATAACTCACGCTATTTGATGACTCATTCAAAAAGATATTGCGATTTTTCTTGGCAGTGTGTGAAATTTTGTATTCGAGTATAGCCCAAACATGATCTATTGGGTTCAAGTCTTGTCAGTGGAGCACCTAACAGTTACTGCTTTTATGCTTAGGATTATTATCTTGCATAAATGTAGATCCCTTCAAATCCATTTTTTTTTACAGATGTGCGTAAATTTTCTTGCAGAAGCTGCACATACGGTACCTCAAATTATCTCGCCTTCAATGATAAATAGATTTCTAAGACCCGATTTATAAAAACAACCTCAGAGCGTTACACTGCTGCCCTATGCTTGACCATTTGTTGCTGGAAACGTTTTTATAATCCTTCAGATTTGTGATGCCACTCTTTTAGATTTTTGGGATTCAAAATCTCTGTTTTTGTTTCGGCGCCCCAGATGATCTGGGCTTGTCTATGCTCCCTTGTGAATGTCAATCGTCGAGCTTTGTTTTTTGCTGATAAAAGGTTTCTTCCGACATTTTTATTGACTAAATTAATTTCTTTAAGTTTTCGCCGAATTAGTCTTATGATTTGTTGCTATCGGCAGATTAAGAATGGATCTATCTCTTTCAAAGTTACAGTAAGGTTTCTCCAGGCGTCTTCTTGAACTATACGGACACCTTTTCTAGTCGGTGAGCATTTGATGATTATTTATTGTATTTATCACAAATCTTTTTTGCGTCGGATTCTTTATAACTCAAACCCTTTTGAAGATCCTCGATTATTCAAATAATCGAGCATTCTCAATCTCTCCGTTTATAATTTGACATATATTGCAAATTAAATAAAAGAAATATTATTTTGATTAGTAATCTTTACCTTTCATTATGAAGTTTTACTTATCAATCAATGTTACCGACTGCCATTAACAATGTACAATTAGCACTGTCCACTGTACGAAGAGATAAGAGATTGTACTGTACAATATTTGTAGCACATAATGTTGCTCGGTTCATATACTAAGGGGAATACCCAAAGAATTATAGAACTATAACGACTCTTCTCTTAATAATGAGTTTTTGTTTATTTTATTTCAAATTCTATATAATAATATACCTTCAAGTTGGAAATGTCCAGTACTGCACATGCACGCATTCTAAACGTTATTTAAGTTATTGCCACTTCTTACATTTCATTTTCAAAAGCATAGCCACACGCAATACCATATTGTAAGTACTGTAGTATTCGTTTGAATAATATAAGACAAAACTGTTTGCCTAACTCTAACACATTGCGCAATATTGTAGATCACAGCACATTTGCATTTGGGAAATTATGGCACTTACGAGGGTAGATTGATATATTCCACCCCTAACACCTTGATAGCTTTTTTTAGTACATTATTTGGAGGTAATCCCACTGGATTTGTATGGACCTGGTCCACCGATATTCCAGTATTTCGATAACTTCCTAGTAGAACTTTTGTCCGGCCCCCGCAATTCACTAGTTGAAAAAATCTCTCTCCATGCAAATATTCCTTGAGTTTAGATAACTTCCTAGTAGAACTTTTGTCCGGCCCCCGCAGTTCACTAGTTGAAAAAATCTCTCTCCATGCAAATGTTCCTTGAATTTAGAGAGTAGCAAATAATCACTGGGGGCTAGATCAAATGAATGGGGGTGGTCAATCAATTCGAACCCAAGTTCATGGATAGCAATCATGGAAACTGAGGTCTTGTACGGTGGAACATTGTCTTGATGGAACAACACATACTGTTGGTCTGTAATGCACCATAACTAGACCATTGCAGGTTTGAGCTTGCAACTCAGTACCTGTTGATATGTAAACATATTGGGCTAGTTAATATATTAAAATCAACACAAATTGAAAGTTCTTACATACATATTCGTAATTTATATAATGAAAACCGTAGTAGAATAAATAGTTTAGATCAGGTGTTAAAATTCAAATTTATAGATAACTTTTGCATTCTCCTGAGGTTGCCGTAAGACGAAATTTTCAAACAGAAGTGTATTTAAAATACCATATATTATATAAGTATACTAAATGCTTTAATTTCAATTATATTTATTTTATTATAGAAATATTCCAATCACTTTCCTATATGTTGCTGTTTATATTAAAAAGTAACTATTTACAAACTGTCACGTAGTTAATGTAAATTTGCCGAATATAAATCCCACCATTTATATTATCAGTGCAATATTTCTTGTTGCTATTAAGATTAGATAAAATATGTATTTTAGTAAGATTATTCTGTATGAAATTGTGACATATTTATGTTGTGGTTGTTACCGTCGAGTTTAGTTTAGCTTAAAATTGCTTGTAATATGTAAATATATTTTAGTCCTAAAATACCATACGGAATGCAAATATCTATAAGATTATATCAATAATCATAATTCAAACTATATATTTTAATAAATTCCAAATTTTTAACTTAGATATATTCGGAAAGTACCTGGATCAATTATACAAGGTGGTCTTTTATATTTTAACAAAAACTAGGAAAGAAAAAAATTTTTTTGGAGCAAACCATTTAATTTCTTTTCAAAATATTCACTTTAAAATTTATATATTATACTTTTGAATGAGTTCAAAGCAATTCTCCAAATACTTTTCCCACTCCGAAGTTGGTTTCTCGAAAACATGGTTTTTGAAAACTTCGACAACTTCTTGAGTTGCTGAATTCGCTGCCCACGCATTTTTCCTCGACCTTTGGAAACAGAAAGGAATCGTTCGGCGATAAATCAGATGCATATGGCCAATGAGACGTTATAATTCGATGTTTTGCTTCTTCAAATAATGAATTGTTGGACATGTGTAGAAGCTGGCATGCAAAATGATACGACAGTTCTGGTAAGTTTTCCTCATTCTGATTTGATGACTTCTGGAAAACAAATGGCTGTATACCATTTAACATTAATTGTGGAATAGTTTCTACATGTCCAATACTACCGAAGAAACAAGCGATCATTTTGGTGCTTCATGAACGAGCAACTTTTCAGTTCACCGTGGAACACCCAAACGGTTTCGTCATCTATTACTATGTTTACAGTTTCTCAGTCGAATTACTTGAGTATTTCCTTACATCAATTGACACGAACATTTTTAAGCTTTGGTCAAATAATGCGGAATCCCTCCGGAACAGATCTTCTTCACAGCTGAATGATCATAATAATAGTAAAACACTATAAGTCAACATGTTGCGCACAGCATCGATGTTTTTTGAAATAACAACTGATTTTAATCGACTTTCGCGCAATTTATTTTCATCCATTTTCTGGTGGTGCTTTATTACCAAAATTTGAAAAAAGCGATTCTATGCATTATTGTTGGGTTAGGCCTTTACTAAAATCGTAAAAATCCTCATGTGAAATTTTCATTTCTTCACAAAATTGTTTTTTAACGTTCATTACAGACAAACTGCTCGCCCAATTCATAAGCTGCCGCTAATTTCACAATAACAAATGTCAAATTTTTACAAAAATGACACACCTCAATAACGTTAACAAATATGAAATCTGATTGATGTGCTGGGGCAAACGCGAGTGTAAAAATCATGTAACTAGTGTACGACACCAAAATAAGAAAAATGACCTTCCACCAATAACGCAATTTATGTTTGATTTATTGTTCATAATAATCGCCTCTAATTAGAACTAGTTTTTGTTAAAATTGCTAAAATAAGTTAAAAATTTAGAATTTATTAAAATATTTAGTTGAAATTATTATTATTGATATAATCTGATAGATATTTGCATTCTATATGGTGTTTTAGGACTAAAATATGTGAAAAAATTAGAATAGAAAGTTTGTTAAGGACTGGTTTGCATTGTCAAAACGAAATTACTAGAAAAGTAAAAGTTTTACGCCGAACAGTGGAAACACTTATCAAAGAAAATTTACTCTCAACATCAAGCAGTCGACCACATCACCCGGACAAATCACTAAAAGACAATAGAAAAAGTATTAACATTGCTTTGCGAAATGAACAAGCTTCCATCAGAGAGCTTTTACATCTTCTGCAGTCCTTTAATATGAAGATATCATACTGAACCTTGCGAATTGAGTCATGAGTCAAAGCGGTTACAAATTCTATCAAATTTTTGAGACAAACACTTTCGGACCATTATGGAAATGAATTTGAAAAGGGTTAAACAACATGTAAGATAGGGCTCCGTGTCATACGGCGAAATCTGTCGAGAGTGCTTTTTACGATTTCGGTATACCAGTATTACTCTGACTTGGAAATTCACCAGACATAAATCCAATCGAGAATGTTTGGAGTGTTCTTAAGTCTTCTGTTTACTTGTCCCCAAATCCCAATTTAAGCGTCTTAAAAGAAATTGTCCTGGAAAGAAAACAGAAAGTTGCAAGACATTATAAAAACCTGTATCGCCAGCATGTCGAAGCAAATTCAAGAATCTAGGCTTTGACCAAATATTAAAGCCAATATATCCTTTAGTTGTAAATATGTGTTCAACCCTATACTAGCATGTGTAATATACAAGATATGTTATAAATTTCATGTATTTGGATTTTATATTATAAATTGCCCATATTGTAGGATGGACTAGTTTAATTACCAGGTACTGTATATTCAATAATTTTTTGAAAATCAGAAATAACATTACATATTATAAATGCTTAAATAGCGTTTTGGTAACTACTTTGGTAAAACTAGATACGACCTATAAAATTAAATTAAATTTTTGAAAAAGAAGGTACAAAATTTATTAATATTCTTTCCTAAACGTCGCAAAATTTATTTGAACATACAGTCCACTTATTCTAGAATAATTCGCATTATTCGGCAACTTTAATTAATCTGATATTAACTTTCTACTAGTAGAAGCTTACACGAAATTACATATTGTTACGCTTACATTATTCAAAGCGCGTACATCAATTACCGGGTGATATGCCATCATTCCAAAATTATATCACAATGCAGGATGTTCAACAGAGCATGAACGTTCGTATTCTGAATTACCGGTGACTTATTAGGATCCTAGAAATAATGATACATTAACTGCTGTTCATTATGATCATTGAAGGCTTGTAAATTTTAAAATGCACACATATTCCTTCTCCTTTTACTCCTCCACTTCGATGACGTGTATTTCATGTGAGAGAGACGTTACGCGTTCATTAAAACTAATAACTACAGTGATTAATCTAATTGGAATCACGTGCAGTCAATAAAGAATTTCTGGTAAACGCGTTCGCTACCGTGTAACGTTGCACGTCAGACGAAGATGGATATAGGCAAATAGATACGTAAGTAGTTGGGTAGATGATCTGGGGAATTGAGCAAGAACAAGAATAATCATTTCGTGACAAAAACTACGTTTAGACGCGCAGATAACGCCCGAAAATAAACAAACCATAAACCACAAAAGTGAAAACAAACGGAGAACAAGTTCAAGGCCCTTTGAAGCCTCGACGCGGAACAGCCATGTGAAAATCACAGAAAAACTGTCGGACCGTGAACATTTCTTTTTAAGAATACGAAACGGTCTCTAGATTACTGTAGCGTTTTAATTGTATGGGAACGACATGTGGTGAGTGGCAAATGCACACACACTATATTTAAATTATTTAAAGTCGAATCATAATGCTAATGATTTTAATTTTAAAAAGAAGAGGTACTTATTATTTATTATACGTAATTCTACTCGGAAATTGTTACTAAAAATATTTATTTCAAGCACACGTGCAACTATATATAATGTAAAGCTAATTAAAGAGCGACAATCAACAAAGAACAAATGTTAAACGCGTGTGTTTAAATTAATTACATTTTAAAAAATTGTTTAACAGTGTTTTTAAACACATAGTTTTATTCAGGTAAGCGCTATAAATCCGCAACCAAGTCTAGTCATCCATGTTTATACAAGATTACGTCGTTGTATACTACAATTGCATAATATACGAGAGATGTTTCCAAAGTTCTAAGAATTTGACTATTGTTCAATTGCGTAAATCTCACAGGCCACGCTTTTAGACACATTTGACCCTTTTACGCAGTTTATCTAGTGTAACATTATAAATTTACTTCTACGTGACTGATATAAACGTATGTCCGTACCACTAATTTGCAAACCATGCAAAGACGCGGATAAATCACGAAAAGCTGTCATCTTTTTGTATAAAGAGGGTGTGAAATCTTCGGCAATCATTCATTGCTCACAAAGCGTATTTGAAAAGTCTGCAGAATGTGAAAATACTATCTATGTATGGGTCAATCGTTTTCAAGCTGGCAGAACATTACCAGTAGATGCCCGATCACCTCTGTAAGTAAATGAAAGAAAATTTGCTACCGCGGAAAACCTACTCAAAGAGTCAAAGACTCAAGTGAATAACAATTCGTGAAGTTGGTGTTAGTGTAGGAGTAGGGGCACTGTCAATTCTCTAATGATCTTTTAACAATTAATCTCCTCCTAAATCTCCACAATCCCTTGTCTTTGTAAGTTTTCTGTCATCTTTGGCACATTGTCTACTGCTTGGCGAGAAACACGTTCTCGTCTTGTTATTTCTCGATGAGAATAGTTTCCAGTTTTTAATAATATCTCTATTGCCACCGTTTTTGCACTGGTAATGTCTTTGCGTTTACCCATTGTTCAAAAATAGCGACTCTCCATAACAAACAGAAAAACGTAAAAAAACCAAAATTTCACAAAATTTTAAAACAAATTATAATATTTCACAATCTCGGTATCTTCAATAAAACTTTAATTTTACACATATAACACTGCACTCAAAATGACTAAAAATAGGCAAAAGTAACGCCCTATAATTATATCTAATCCCGAGAAGTGTGTTTAGTGGCGGTAGAAAAATTGTCAAATCATAAAAACACATGATTTATATAATAATTAAAATCTATGATACCATGGATTTCGTTCAATATTGGTTGCCAGAACGCAAATAATTCGAATAATTCCGTTCTCTGCGGTCGAATGGTAAGACACATGCCCAATAAACATGAAACCGTGAGTTCAAGGCTCACCAGATAGCAGAAAGTTTTTTCAGAAAAATATCTGGAACATATATACGATGTAAAAAAACAATTAAAGACAGAATAATTTTGAAAAAATTCAACAATTGACTATAGGAACGATCAAAACGATTGTCGTATTTCAAGAACAATATACATATATAAAACTTAATATCGCGGGTAAGTCCTTCAATTAATGAATTTGAATAACATATTGTTGAAGAAAATTTAATATCCAATGAATACTTTAAATAACTTATGCAAAGAAATTCTAGAGAACCGACTTGTTTGTTGTAACAGGTGGGGCAATAAGTATCACCCTATAGGAAAGTGCTGCTGTTTTTGCAAATGGCATCATATGTCAGTTTGGTTTTAATATTCGTGAAATAGAGAAATTTATAGTGAAAACAATGAATCGATATACGCTTCAAGAACGCGCGATAATTGTGACAATGTGTGCGCGCAATAATTCGTCACGCAACGTGAATAAGATAAATTCTCGGTTCTGGGGGACGGAAAATGCACGCATAGACACCCTCTCAAAGTTACCGTGTAGTATGCACTTACGTCGGAAAAGGTGATTGGACGTTATTTTTTCAAAGGAGCCGACGGTAACGCATTTGAAGGACAAGTGGTTCCAACAGGACGGGGCCACTTGTCATACTACACACGACACAACGCGTATTTTGAAGGATGCCTTCCCATCGCGTGTAATCTCGCGTTTCGGTGATTCGGCTTGGCCAACCAGATCTCCCTATTTGACTGCACCGGACTTCTTCCTCTGGGGATATTTGAAGTCGTTGCTGTACACGGATATGCCTCGCACCTTGGAGGAGTTAGAGAACAACATTCGAACCGAAATTGACAACGTGACACCACAAATGCTGCGCACAGTTATGCAAAATGCAATCAAAAGAACCCAAATTTGCATGAACGCCGACGGCGGCCATTTGTCGGACATAATTTTCCACAATTAATTGAAACAAAATTTATAAGCGCGAATAAACACAATCAGCTAAAAAACAAACGAGTGTTCACTTTAAACAAAAGTTATACCGAAAGAAAATAAGATGATGCTTTTTGTCCCACCCTGTACTTATAAAGATGCAACTAATAAAAATAATTGAATAAAAATAATTGAATAAAATTACTTTCAAAATTCTAGATTCGTTCGTAAAATGTTCAATCAAAAAATATAGTTGAAGAAAGTCGAATAAAACAAATGGATTTCGTTTTATTTGAATCCGATACTACTATTATAATGTATTGTATATATTATTACAGGAAATAGGGACTACAAAAATTCAAATTTTAGAATAAAACATTTAAACACTTTTACTAACGCACATGAACGTACATTATAAAAACCTTTAACGTTCCTCAGGTGAAATTAAAATAATAGCTCTTAAAGTTAATAATGCAGGTGCAACAGCGACGCCGTATTCATTTGGTGCACGTGCACGCAACGTACAACTCAAGCCTTGTTTATTTTATAATGAAAAAAAGACTAGTCTTGATCGTCTTTTCTCTATGTTTACCATGTTTCATTTTTTCTATCTTTCCTTGTTAGTTATTTTCTCCTCTGGACTTCGTATGTGTTTCTCAATTCCATTAATATCGTAATATATATTCAAATTGAAAAAAAGTACACAAACCACGTTGTAGATTCTTAAATAGGCTTAGAGATGGTAATATCTTTTAGAATACCTTGTGCTTTTGGATTATAAATGCAGAGCTTTCAAAAATAATGTGAATAAAATCTACATAGATATGTAGAAAAAAGATTTTGAAATGTAATTATTTGTATCAGAAGGTCCTAAATATTGTATTTTCAAGGAAATGTATAAGTCGCAATTTTAGATAACTGCACGTAATTTTGTTAAATTGCTATATCTGGGATTATAATATAAAAAGATATCTCTAAGAGTTGCTATTCTAACAAAGTTTGAAATATATTTATGTACTTTATACTAGCTACTAGTCTTCCTTCAAGAAATACGGTCGTACAATAACTATTTATTGAATATAAGATTGCGTTACTTCCTTTAACCAAAATTCTGCGATTTTAGATGTCAAAACTACATAACATAATTCAAGAAATATCCGAAATTAATGTACAAACTTTACAAGTAACAAAAACTCTGTGAGTATATCATAGGTTGATGGATCAGTAAAGACAACAGAGAGTTGAATAATAAAAAAAAAATTTAATGATTTTGGCGAATCTGCTTTCCATAGTCATATGTATCGAAACATGGTTTCATTATTAAGTTTTCTTTCAATTATTGGAAAAAATATTACTACAAAGGATCGGTGAAAGTCGGCCTTTTCAAGAATGAATTCCTCTTCATCAATTTGAATTTCGACAGGCACTCTCAACAGTATATAAATACATCGAATCACACAATAAACAAAGCACTAGAAACAAAAAATATTTCTTTATCATTTTCCTTGGTATAAGACAAATATTTGTTTGACATCAAGCATTCATATATAAACTCAAAAAAAATTCTTCTAAAATCCGGTATAACTAGTATAACGTTCCAAACTAAAGGTGTTGAAGAAAAATTCGAATTTTAAGCCAGTTAATTTACGTATGCCACACTGTAGTATCCTCAGTTCAATACTGTTTGTCCTATACCATATACACTTGGTCTACCGATGTCATACAATAATAAACACCTTTGCGACGATTCAAGCATCCAATCAGCTCATCAAAACATCCAAATAGCGTCGGCGTACACAAAACCATTTGGAATAAGAACAATAACTACTCAAATAGTAGATCAAAGTGAACAAAAATAAGTCAACAGCTGTGACATTTATACTTTGTAAAAGTTTTATTAAACGGTGCAGAAATACAAACAAGAAGTCCCAAATACTAAAGACTATATTTACATAATAATAAATAACTAGAAGCAGAACATTATAAAAACGAATTTGTCGCCAAGCTTATGTGGATATATGGAGTCAAGCTGTGGTTGATACCCTTTAAAATCAAATATTCCAGACGTTCCATGATAGATGTCGAAAAATTCATACAAGAAAACGCTACCACGCCATCACGGTACTATAGAGGTACACCCAAATCCACTCTTAGAACACTTAGCAAGACGAAGAAATAACAGCAGACTCAAGAAACAATGGCCACTAGATCTAATATGAAGTAATAGAGGATATATTGTCGGTTATTAACCTCATCATGACCATAGTTACTAGTACACTTAAACACTCGTGAGCGAATTAAAATATATTCTATAATTGCTAATCAAAGTTTTAATAAAAATAGTAAAATTCAGGAGCAAAATTTAAATGAAGTTCGTTTCGTAATCTGTGTTAATAATTTTAAGAAGTCATAGCATTATTGTTTAAAACTCAAAAAATTGTTAAGCTTAAGTTGTACATTGAAGAATAATACTCCTACTTCTTTTGCAAAAATTTGGTAACAACATCTAGGGAAGTTAAAGAATCAATATTTGGAATTAGTATTAATTCCATTACGGATTTGTACCGTACTTGGTTCATTGTAACCGTGACATAATACAGACAGAGACCTTGTCTCCTAGCTAAGATGTTTAACTAGCTCGTGTGGTCTTCTCTCTTGCCACCTCTAAGCGCGATTTATCGTGGAATACAAACACCCTTGATAAGACAAAATATTCATTCAATTCTTAAGTTTGCTAAGATTGTGAAAAATTGTATGAACATAAATAAAATAGTGATGCATCGTAAGATCATTTTCTTCATTCTTCATCTTCTCGGCCAATCTTCGTGTTTTCACTGGCATATAATCGAGATTGTAAAGTTCGTCTCGATATTTTGATGCTATCTGCTTGTAAGATGCATAGTACTTCTTTGAATAGATCGCTGTCGCTTCTCTAATAATCTTGTAACAATTAATCTGTATCCACGATCCGTTGCCTATCTCTTTCTTCGACAATGAATGCGGCCGCTCGAAGTAGATGGTAGATTTTCTGCAATTAACTTTGCCATCTTGTCCACCTACTAAATGAAAAACACGTTCTGATCTTGTTATTTCTCGATGAGAATAGTTCCTAGTTTTTACTAAAGTCTCTATTGCCACATTTTTTTGGGTATCTCCATTGTTTAAAAATCACGAATGGTAGGTTTTCTGCAATTTATTTAGCCACCCTGTCCACTGCTTGACGATAACACGTCCTCGTCTTGAAATTTCTCGATGAAAATAGTTTCCAGTTTTTAACAAACTCTCTATTGCCACCTTTCTTGCACTGGTAGGGTCTTTGCATCTCCCCTTTGTTTAAAATGACGACCCCACGCAACACAAAAAAAGAAAAAGAAATAAAATGTCACAAAATTTTAAAACTAATTATAATATTTTGATGTCTGCAATAAAAATTTTAATTTACACATATGTGCAACGCTGCCCACAGAATGATAAAAAGCAAATGAAAGTACCCCCCTATAATTGTGCTTAATTTCGAGAAGGGTGTTTAGTTTAGGTTAGAATACTGAGAATTTTATAATTGTTGTAAGTAACTATCCCAAATACTATAAAAGAAGATATTTTAACAATAGAAAATATGATATGATAAATAGGTCTAAATAAGTATTTCATAGAAATGTGAGTAGCTCTAATATAATTGCCCTGTACTGTATTCTACATAAAGTATATTTGGGACACTAAAAATAATTTGGCGAACGATTTCAAAATCTCAGGAGGAAAAAAATGTAAAACTAATAAATAAAAGTAACGATAGTAATTATAATACAACGACCTACAAACCCCTTTGTTTTTTAAATATAGTTTTTATATATTTTTCAAACGAAATATTAAAGGTTTCAAAATAGTTTCTTTCGGCCAATCTCTCATAATAAGTAATATTTATCGAAATTCCGTATATTTTGCATTAGTTACAACAAAGAATGTAGGTCGTTGCCTGATTTCTACCTACACTTAATAAAAACCGATGCAGTAAAATAACTGGTTTACGCTTAATTAAATTAGATGCACTTTCTGTCGATATCTATTGCAAACTCGATTAAAAAATACCTCTCTGGAAATACATGTTCTTGTATTAGTAGGATTCACGTATATATTGTCTCAAGTACTGCCAACGTAAATAAAATTTGTCCATCATTTGAATGTCTACAGGTGTCTTATCTATAGTTTCGTTTTAAGTTTAATTTTTCAGTAATAAAATATTTTATTAATGATGCTATTACAGCTGCTGTAGGTGGGTTAGGCATAAGTAGTCAGTGATTAATTAAATAGACATTTGAATTAGATAATTACAGTTGCTAGCTGAGCAGAATTTTAGATTTAGAAGTGAAACCAGGCGCCATTTATTTTTAATTCTCATTCTAATCACCGAAGATGAATTTGAAAAGAAACGAAGACCTGCTTGCTGGAAAAGAAAAAAAATTGAAGTACTTACTGTCGCTATACAATAAATACTATAGTGCGCTAATAAAGTACATGATCATATTTGAAATTGTTAGTTCGTACCGAAGTACTTTATTGCCAACTGCACAATCCCATTACTAATTTAGTTACTTTGAACCAACATCAATGTGTAATAAATATTTAAGGTGTATTTCTGATAATTATTTAATAATGATAATTTATTGGAAAAAGAACCACTTCTTGATTTGCTAGAATATAAAAGTAATTCATAATGGATCATTGAGTTCACGAAAAGAAAAAAAGTATTGAACACCTTTGGTATATGTGCACTACTTTTTCTTTTATAATTCTCGAATTTTGCAAAATTTTGCAAAGAAATTTTCATAAAATTCCGATTTTATTCGTAGGCAACACACCACAAAAACATTACGATCTAAATCACCATTTTTGGTCTATATTTTAAGATCGAACCGTAACGATATCAAACTAGAAAGAGAACTCTTGTATGCTTCATTAAAAAAAAGGACAATGGCGTACGTTGTGTGTAATTCAAATAGCACACGAATCTGTTTACATTTTCGCCCTGATAAACAAAAAACTTCTATATTACTGCAGTCTCTCTCTCTCTCTCTCTCTCTCGCCCGAAATGTGTGAGAAATATATAGGATATACATTTTTTAATCACTTAAGGTTGATATACATCCGCATTAATTTTCGTATTCAATATACATATTTCGACATCTAAGTTGTCATCATCAGCAGATAATTAAACGGTGTTGCACTTCGAAAACTACTGCAAAAACCCGCACGAAACAAATTTCGTACACGATCTACACCGTCTAAAGCCAAAACGCACACTTAATTATCTGCTGATGATGATAATGTCGAAGTACCTATACAGAATACGAAAACTAATGTGGAAAGGGGTTATATATCAACCTTAATGTCATGTCAGCAAAAATTTTTTTGTTGAATAACCTTTTACAAAATAAATACTGAATAATTGACCGTAACTCGATTTTTTCAAAATCTAGCTTTTTCTCAGGCATGCTATTTTCAAGCATTCACTGGATGTCAAATTTCGACAACCTGCTTTATAAAACATAATGGTAACCGCAGCAACTTATATTCAATTGTGTCTAAAAGAAACTTTCTGGACTATCTCGAGATATATATATATATATATATATATATATATATATAGTCTTAATCTTCCTCCTTTTCTGATTACAAGCATTAAAATTTGTCTGGTACGTAGACTTCCGCGGTCGTGGTCCATACTATCTGCTTCTGAGCTTCCGCACTGAAACTAAGTTTTAGTGCGACAGACAGTAACAGTAGTTGAGCCCTGAAAAAAACACATACGAGTGGGTACGAAACGTCGGCTGTCATACCACTGACGCGGTTCCAGCCCGGAAGCCCAGAAGCAGATAGTATTAAAATTTGTACTTATATTTTTAATTTGAATTTGAATCTAATACACGCTTTAAGAGGAAGAATTTGGTCCACTTACACATCTTGTAGATATTGTTTACAACGATTCTAAGAAATATCAACTTATCTTACAATTAACTGATATGGCCTTTACTTGATGAAAATCCATGTCAAAATCAGACACAAAAACTCAGTTGTGTGAAAAAACACACAGTATTGGCCAAAAAGTTGACTTTTTTATGGATATTTTGCGAAATTATATAGCTGACTTCTTCTGGGCTTCCGGGCTGGAACCACGTCACTGGTATAACTTCCGATGTTTCGTGCCCACTCATATGAGACATCTTCAAGGCTCAACTACTGCTACCGTTTGTTGCACTGAAACTGCAGGAAGCCCAAAAGAAGATAGTATGGACCACGTACCAGATTATATAGCTGAGTTTTTGTGTTCAACTTCTCCTGCATTATACAGAAATATAACTGAATTGAATAATTCAAACACACGAATATATAATACAATGGTTACTTAAAGCGGAAATCATAGGACACCGAACATCTTGAAGATGACAGTGAAATTGCCGTTCCAGTTCAAGAAGAAACAAGTCATACATAGTTCGAAAACGCGGATAAATTCTGTATTAAGACAATGTATATACAATTATAAGCAATATTGATGACAGAAATATAGATTAACCTTAATGTAAAAATTCCTTTTGAAAACTTTGAAAATACAAGAAGTTAATTAAAAGTAATATAATATTATATATACTCAAACACAATGCTTCGAATTTGATTTATAAAAAGAAACGGTCAGAAATGTATTTAAAGTTAAGCAAATGTTTAAAAATAAAAATCGCTTTTGTCACCGCATTGTTGATATACAACTAAGATTACATTTAACTAACATTTTCTGGCGACTTATAAATTTATCGAACATGATTATTGTTAGGTATGAGTAAAAGAATATTTTTATAGAATATCATACCTACTTTTTGAACAACGTACAAATTATTTCACACATTAAGCGTCTAAACATTCAGACATTACTCACTAGTAATATCTGAATGTGGGCTTTGAACGACGAAAATTACTCATCAACATAACGAGGACAACCTCAACGCAAAACCGGTTGCACAACCCAAACCGATGTGGTAAGATTATATTGTATAAGGTATTTTGTATGGATGTTTATTTGTGATAAGGTACGCGAAAATAATTCACACTTTTACAGTTAAACTGATTAGTAAATTTCCTCCAATAATCGCGATATATATTTTGCATAACATTTTCGTTGAAATAACGTTAAAAACAATCGTTTAATGCGTGATTCTTTCTGTTATTTGCAGATATCCTTTCAATGATTCAGACCATGCGAATTTGTTTGCGAAAATATCGAGGGGCCACTTCGTCATTCCCGATTGCCTGACTTCACGCGCCAGATGCCTCATAAAGTCACTTTTAAGAAGGGAACCATCAGAAAGACTTACCTCCGATGATATCCTGTATCATCCGTGGTTAGCCAAAGAAGATAGGGATTGGCAGTCCAGAGCATGCGACCAGTTAGTGCCAGAATGCAGTTTATACGATGATGACGATTAAACTTTCTTTACTATTTTAAATGTGATTTTAATGTTAGGAATTTTTGCAAAGGAAAAAATTGCAATACGTGCTGTGTCCTCTGTTCTATACTAGAATTCTTTTTTTTTCGTTTTTTAGTAACAAATTATTGTATACAAAAAAGAAGTGGTTTTCATTTTGAAATTTCCTTCGCAAACATTTTTTTTGGTGGATGTTGTTGCTTTGTTAGTTCACTTTTTAAGAATTGTTGGTTTTGTTTTATTTTTTATTAATATTATTACCAAAAGAATATATATGATCCATTTTATATGAGGGATTTAAACATTTGCGATTCATTAAAGGAAAAAGTTTTTTGTCGTTTTTAACAGAGTATTATTTTTTTTATATAATTTTATATATATTTTTAATCCAAATGTTAAAATCCAAAATAATAATTTTAATGGTTGACATTGTTCAACAAATCTCATCATAAAAAAACACTTATTTACTTATACCATAAGCACACACGGTTGTTAAGTTCTTTGAGCATCACGATGTTAGCTGTAAGGTATTTATTAAAAAAAAATGTAAAGACTGATGCTTATTCCTTCTTTATTAAGTTTTACTCCTTTGTGTTTTTTTATTAAAATTAATTAAAAAGAAATGAAGATGAGTGGATCAAATTATCACTTCGTTTGTTAATCTTGTCCGCTGTCGCCTGTTTCTTTTCCTTTTTGAATTTTGAACATTTCATTTTATAACTTCGTTGGTGTTTAATTTATTACCTAAATTATGTGACCAAATAGAGATTGTAAATATCGAAAGAACTTGTTGCAATGAACCAAATGTCTTTTATGTATATTTAAAGGGAAAAAATGAAATTAAAAGTTGTATGTTTATAGTCTGTAAGTACAATTTAGAATATATATATATTGTATTGTTTTCTTTTTTTTTTCAATTGTCGTGATGCAATTGGCAAATATCATGTGAGCTAGTGATCTCGGTATAAAATGGTCGCGTCGCAATGACCATCAATCTAGTTAACACATTTTTTTTTGGAACTGAACTTCTTGTACAGATTGTATATTTACGTCTCTTTATTTATATTTAATATTAATGTAGTCATTAAACACTACTGTGTATATGTTGTATATAGTCTCGTATATGAATTAAAATTAATGATCGTCGTTGTTGGTTTATGATGTTTTTTTTTGTGTAATAAAATGATCATTTATATATGAAGTGTTTTTATTTGCACACATCCCCTCTTCTCAAAAAAAGAAATACTTGAAAAATATATGCAGCTTTGGAAAATTGTCTTGGACTGTTATTTTAACATTTATGTTAATGACTCGTTAAACTTGACTGTCTCTGTATCTGACGATCTTAAAATACTACTGTGGGCAAAAAATAGTAAGACTTTGTTCAAAATTTTTAAATTCTTAATTTATTCTTCCAAATCTATTTCGTCCCCCTCAAAGTAATCCCCCCTGGCTCTAATACACTTGTGCCAACGTTTCTTCCAATTCTCGAAACAGTTGTTAAAGTCAATTTCAGGAATAGCTTTCAATGCGCGTAGCGATTCACGTTTAATGTCTTCAATTGACTCAAAACGGTTTCCCCGGAGCGGTCGTTTGAGTTTGCTGAATAGCCAGAAGTCACACGGAGCTAAATCGGGCGAATACGGTGGTTGCGGCACGATATTGGTTGAAAATTTGGCGAAAAACTCACGAAGAATTAATGCAGTATGCGACAATGCATTATCGTGGTGCAAAAACCAAGAGTTGTCGGCCCATAATTCTGGCCTCAAATAGTATTCTTTGTTGACAGTTTGGCCGGTCGGAAGGAATTCGGAGTGCACCACACCTCTATAATCGAAGAAAACTGTCAACATAACCTTGATTTTTGACTTGCTTTGATTGCCGATTGATCGTCTGTTTCCGGGTCATTAGCGTAGATCCAAGTCTCGTCTCCAGTTATGATGCCTTTCATTTTGTCTTGATAGTCGGAAAGCATTGTTTCACAGACGTCAACGCGACGATGTTTTTCGAAAAAATTGAGTGATTTTGGAACAAATCGTGCTTTCACTTTTCTTAGGCCCAAATGATCTTTCAAAATGGTTTTCACAGATCCTTCCGATATTCCAACGATGCCAGTAAGGTCTCTGACTGTTGGTCGTCGATTCTCAAGCACCAATTCCTTGATTCTATTGACGTTGATCATCAGTTGATGTTGATGGCCGTCCTGGACGTGGTTCGTCATCAACGCGTTCTCTACCCTCCTCTTTGAATAATTTGTACCACTTGCTCGCGACAAAAAAATTATCACCGAAGGCCTTTTGCAACATTATGAACGTTTCGGCACCAGAAATTTGATTCCGTACACAAAATTTAATGGAACTTCTTTGTTGAATAATTTCACTCATTGTAAAAATCGCCGAATGCACTTTTTGTACTTCAGAAAGACAAGCGTATACTAAACACTAATGATTATTTTGATGTGACATTTGGCACAGATGTCACTGACAGTCATACCAACCTAGAAAAAAAAAGTCTTACTATTTTTTACCCACAGTAGTATATAAGTAATACAATAAACGGATATCAAGAATGTATTCAACTTCAAACTAATCTGGTTTTAATTTCCGAGTGGTGTAAACAAAACAATTATACATTCAAAAGTCCAAAAATGTTCCACAGACACAGACACCTAGTATATGTAATCACAATTACATATACTAGGTGTATAGATCCTGTTATTTAATACACATGTCTGGTTCTGAGAATCTCAAAAGAAGAAAAGAAACGGCGGACTTGGACATGTTCTTCGATTCAAGACTTACTTTTCGAAACATAAAGCCTCTGTCTGTCTTTCAGCATCTCTAGGATTTCTTATAAGATATGCGCGGAACTTCGTTAACATCAACACGATATAAACTTGTTATTACACTCTTGTTCGTACCAAATTGGAATATGCAGCTCTAGGCCGTTGAAACTACTGGTGTTTATCCGAATCGTGGAACTGATTTCACAGGGCTGCTGGATTTTCATAATTTTCGAAGTTTGTTCCACAGACGTCAATTGGCTAATGCTTTTTTCATAATCCTTTGCTTAATAAAATTTGATTGTCCTTCCTTGGGTTCTCAGATTGATTTTCATATATCTGTATGTCATACAAGAAACTATTATTACATCCCAAGAAGTAGAAACTAATATTTTTCTTAAGTTGCCGTCGTTTATCATACTCGAGCCTGCAGAAGGTCCTCATCACTGGAAAACCACCTCCCTTTTAGCTTCATTTTCACATGCGAGAACAGTGCAAAGTCGCAGGGAGCAAGATCTGGACTGTAGGGAGGGTGCTCGACAAGTTTCAGTCCTGTCGTGGTCAAATATTCGGTGCAGGCTTTGGCGCGGTGAGCTGCAGCATAGCTATAGCATAGATCCAATGACTTTAGGCAGGCACTGTTCAGTATACCACTTAGCTGTGACTGTCTTCTGTGTGTCCAAAACGAGGCATTCCACAATTCCACTCGATTTGAAAAATACAGCTATCATTTTCTTCTTTACAAATCGGGATTTTCTGACTACGGGTGTGTCCTCATCATCAAAGACCCAAACTTTGTTTTGAGCTTTGGTCGCCACATCGTAATAGTACAGCCAAGTCAAGAGATTGTCCCTTATTAACCTTTTTTAGCATCTCCCGACACCAAGTCACACGTCGTGTCATCTGCTCTTCAGTCAGTTGATGCGGCACCCAGAGAGAACAAAGTTTCTTCACGTGCAGAAATCATGCAGAATCAAACGAATTACTGGTGCATTTAGGCCTGAAGTACCCTCTATCTGTTGATAGGTCACTCGACTGGTTATACACAGGTCTGATTCTGAGAACCTCACAAGAAGAAAAGAAACGGCGGACTTGGGCATGCTCTTCGATTCAAGACTTACTTTTTCGAAATATATAGCCTCTGTTTGTCTTTCAGCATCTCTAGGATTTCTTATATGATGTACGCGGAACTTCGTTAACATCAGCACGATATAAACTTGTTATTACACTCTTGTTTGTACCAAATTGGAATATGCAGCTCCAGGCCGTTGAACAGATACAGAGGATATTTCTAAAATACTGAACTTTCAAAACTACTGGTGTTTATCCGAATCGCGGAACTGATTACATTGATCTGTTGGATTTTCATAATTTTCGAAGTTTGTCCCACAGACGTCAATTGGCTAATGCTAAATTTTTTCATAATCTTTTGCTTAATAAAATTGATTGTCCTTCTTTGGATTCTCAGATTGATTTTCATATATCTGTATGTCATACAAGAAACTAATACTTGTAGTATCCCAAGAAGTAGAAACTAATATTTTTCTTAAGTTGCCGGCGTTTACCATACGGTGAAGAATTATAATAAGCACTATTACTGACCATTCTTAATAAAAAGGAATGGAAGACAACGACTAAGGCAGGGATCCTGGGGGAGTATATGTGTTCATGTGTTAAAAATGTATTATTACTTTTAATATGAATTACCAGAATTTAATGTCATGTTTGTTGAAACCCTTTTCCTCATTTAGTATTATATATTTGCGCGTACATAGTAATAGATATATATATTATTGTTTTCTTATAAGTAGCTATACTATTGGACAATAAAGTTATGTTTATTATATTCAAAACAGACATATAACAAATAAATAAAATCCTCCCACAGGCGTACACCACCAACAGAAAGGTAGAGGCATGCAATACTTGTCTCAAACTAAACATGAATACATACGCATATGTTAATGCTATAGCATGGCGTACTGCGTTATAAATAATTGCTCCATACATTAAATAAGTTGAGGAACTGTACATGTGCTTCCCCGGCAGTGTTTCACTTATCTAGTTTATTTAATAGTAGCCTTCATTCACCAAGTAACCTACAGACTGTGACTAGTCTTTTCTCATACTGAATTTTTGTTGAAGTTCTAATTAAAAATTTAATAATTTTAATCCGGATGGTTTTCTGGTACAACTTAAAAATTTGATTTTTACGTTTATGTAAAAACTGGGCAAAAGAAAGGAACTTGCAAAGAAAATGACATCTCGCTGTTTTCAAAAAAACTTTACAACATTTCACACAAACTAGGGGTCATACTAGTAAAAAAAAAGCTGAAAAACCCAAGAAAACATAAAAAATGCAAGACAATTAAATAAAAAATATATCCCGTCAAACATGTAGAAGATTAACACTGAAAAAATTATATCTCCATACAACCAAGTTAATGAAACATAAATAAAAGCCCGTTTAAAGAAATTTGGTGTATGAAGTCGCCGTACTTGCTCGAAAACCCTCGCTCAGGTCAATTAATAAAGTAAAAAGAATAAATTGTGCAATAATGCATCAAAATGCGAAATGTCTGGTTCCAAAAGAATTTTTATAGAAAGATTTGAGAGCAATATTCCCATGAATATTTAGTGCCTGCGACAAAACAGAGAAAGCTTCATATATTTTCTATATAAAACTATTTGCTGAAAAAACAAAAAATGCAAAAATTTATCCAAATATGAATTCTCTTTGTACATATACATCTGCGACAACTACTGGCAAAAAAAAGCGAGAAAAACATGAGTTTTGGTTCCTTATTCTTGGAAGAAACTACATACTTCTAGGTAGCAAAAAAGTCAAATCATATATAAATAGTTTGTAACACATTGTAATAAAATTTAATATTAAAGAGGCATAAATATTATAGGAAATTTATTAATCTGAATAATTTAAATGATAATGAAAGCAGGTTTTGTTATGGCATAAAATTTACATTGTAATTCGTGGTAAATAAATATTTATTACCGATTGTACAATATTCATTGTATTTCAATAAATGTTTGAAGTAACATACCAGGAATTACCAATAAGTTTTTATTTTGGCTTGATTTAGATGGAAACTATATATTTAGATGCCTGATAGTGTAGCATATGCTGTCAATTGTAAACCCGAACGATAGAGATGCTGAGATAAAATAGAAAAATCATAAAATAACGGGTGTCCAAAAAGTCCTTACATCCCGGGCAGTCATGTACTGCAAAATGCAATTATATCTATTCAATATAACTTTAAATAAAACGACATTCAAAGACACCAAAAAATTGACATTATGGTACAATTAATCATTAAATAAATGTTAAGTAAAAGGTGTTTCAAATTGCGTGTTTTTTTATAAGAATAAATAAAATATAGATGGCGCACTGAATTTGTCTGGGCATGTGGGCTTTTAAAAATTGTGATGTATGACATTTATAAAAATGGCTTCGTACACGGTACAACAACGCGTTCAAATTGTTGAATTATTTTATGAAAATCAGCGTTCTGTAAAAGAGTTTTTAGAAAATTAAGTGAATTTTATGGTTTACATAATCGTCCATCTGAAAGCATTATTGGTCGAATTATTAAAACATTTCAAGAGACCGGTTCCGTGGAAGATCAAAAAAAATACAGTCGTAGTGGTCGTTCACAAGAAAGTACTGGTTTAGTTCGTGAAAGTGTTGCTGAAGATCCTGAAATGTCCATTCGAGGACGTTCACAACAACTTGTACTTAATGGATCAACAACATGGCGTATTTTACGCAAGGATTTAGTTCTGAAGACATATAAGGTTCAAATAACACAGAAACTGAAGCCATTAGATCATTTAAAACGTCGTTCATTTGGTAATTTCATCAATGAACAACCAGCTGATTTTTCTCAAAAAATAATGTTTTCCGATGAGCCACATTTTGAACTTGGTGGCTATGTTAACAAACAAAATTGCCGTATCTGGCATGAGGAAAATCCACGAATTATTCATGAGAAACCTATGCATCCTAAACGAGTTACTGTCTGGTGTGCATTATGGTCAAGTGGTGTAATTGGACCTTACATCTTTGAAAATGCTGCTGGTGAAGCTGTAACTGTCAATGGTGATCGATATCGTTGAATGATAACCTCACTTTGCACACGAATTAATTGATTTATTGAGAAAAATTTCCTGAACGTGTAATCTCAAGAAACGGTGATGTTAAATTGGCCACCAAGATCATGTGATTTGACACCGTTAGACAATTTTCTTTGGGGTTATGTGAAAAGGTTTATGAAAACAATCCACAATCACTTCCTGCTTTGAAAGATGAAATTATTCGTGTCATTGGTGAGATAGAGCCTCAATTACGTCAAAATATCATTGAAAATTATAACAAAAGAGTGGACGTATGTGGAGCTGCAAGAGAAGACCATTTGGCAGATATTATTTTTCGCATATAAATGTCATAACTGGCACTTCAATTACCAGTAAAAAGTTTTTGAAAGTGAATGCAAATTATGTGTTTTATTTATTCTTTAAAGAAACCGCGCAATTTGAAATACTCTTTATATGATATTAAATATACGAGGATAATGTTTTATTAAATATTGTCCCAACAGATGTTGAAAATGTTGATCATCAACATTTAAACATAAATTGATACGACGCTTTTCTCTGATATTATCTCGTAATATTCCGTGAATCGGAAGTTTTCGGGAGTTTTAAAAATACATGTGTACATGTGTACAATGTTCCCATTTAAATACAAAAAAAATACAATCCAATAGAAAGATGTTATAAATTTTCAGAAAAAAAATATTGCAAAAAACATAAATAATTAATACAATAATTTCAAGAAATAACTATCCTCTGGAATTCGTAGAAAAAACATAAAAAAAGATTATTCACGCTTAAAAATGACAAAACAAAATGGAGACTATAAATACGGAAAGCGCCGATAATACTATCACAAGCAACGACAAACCAAAATTCATGATTTCACCGTACTAAATTCTCTTTTATCAAAATTAAAGACACCTAAAGAAAAACAAATACATAGTAACAGGTGAGGCAATAAATATTACCCTATCAGAAAGTGCTGCCATTTTTGCAAATATGTCAGTTTGGTTTTAACATTCGTGAAATAGAGACTTGCTAAGTTTATAGTGGTGAATAACAATGATTCGATATACGTCTCAAGAACGCGTGATAATTATGACTGTTTGCGCGTCATACTTCTCGGTTCTGCGTGACGGACGATCCACGCATAATTCAGAACTCACCATTACACCCTCTTAAAGTTACCGCGCGATGTGCACTTACGTGGGAAAAGGTGTTTGGACCTTATTTTTTCGAAGGAGCCGACGGTAACGCTACTACGGTGAACGGCGCTGCTATAGAGCCATGCTGACTGAATTTTTCTTACAGGAAATTGGCGATCTGCATTTGGAGGACATGTGGTTCTAACAAGATGGGGCCACCGGGCTTGGCCGGTCAGACCTCCCGATTTTACTGCCCTGGACTTCTTCCTCTGGGGATATTTGAAGTCGCTGGTGTACGCGAACAAGCCCAGCACCCGAGAGGAGTTAAAGAACAACATTCGGACCGAAATTGACAACGTGACACCACAAATGCTGCGGACAGTTATGCAAAATGTAATCAAAAGAGCCCAAAGTTGCATTAACGCCGGCAACGGCCATTTGTCGGACATAATTTTCCACAATTAATTGAAACAAAAATTTATAAGTGCGAATAAACATAATCAGTTAAAAACCAAATAAGTTTTCACTTTAAACAAAAGTTATAGCGAAAGAAAATCAAGTGATGCTTTTTGCCCCACCCTGTATATATAAAATAAAACGCCAATGTTGCGGAGGTACATAGGACAAACAAAATATTGGGTCTGGGAAAAAGTTCGTGGCGTTTTTCCCGATAGATGGCATTGGTTGCCGATAACTAAAGAACAACAAGTCACAGCGACACCACCGACGGCTCGTTTTTTAGATGGAACGTTAGTTTGAGCGTAGAAACATTGTAATCGGTGCAGTGGTTGGAAAGTTATTCGCACTTGAAAATGGAGAAGAATAATGAGAAATTTCGCTATATTCTGCAATATTATTATGATAAGGGGAAGAACGCTGCGCAGGCTTGTGATAAAATTTGTGCTGTGTACGGTGAAGGTACTTTATCGAAATCTGTTGCGCGGAAATGGTTCGCTCGCTTTCGTTCTGGAAATTTCAATGTGAAAGATGAGTCACGCTCCGGTCGTCCAATCACTGAAAAATCTGATGAAATTCTTGAAAAAGTCCAACAAGATAAGCATATCAGCAGTGTCGATATTGGCATGGAGCTAGGCATTGACCACAAAACTGTTTTGAACCATTTACACAAAGCTGGTTACAAAAAAAAGCTTGACGTATGGGTTCCTCATGAGTTGAGCGTGAAAAACATGATGGACCGAATTAACATCTGCGATGCGCTGCTGAAACGGAATGAAATCGGGCCGTTTCTGAAACGTTTAATAACCGGAGATGAAAAATGGATTACGTACGATAATCGGAAGCGTGAAAGATCGTGGATAAAGGATGGTGAGCCGTCACAAGCGTTCGCTAAGCCAACATTGACGCCAAAAAAAGTGATGCTGTGTGTATGGTGGGACTGGAGGGGAAACTACGAGCTACTTCCAACTGGTCAGACGATTGATTCTCAACTCTACTGTGCAAAACTAGAGAGATTACGCCAGGCGATTGAAAGAAAACGGCCCGAATTGATTAATAGGAAAAGTGTTGTCTTCCATCATGACAACGCCCGACCACACACTTCTTTGATGACCCGTCAAAAATTGAGAGAGTTTGGTTGGGAAGTTTTGATGCACCCACCTTGCAGTCCGGATATAGCACCCTCTGACTATCATCTGTTTCGATCTCTGCAGAACTCTCTCAATGGAATAATCAAAAGAAGCCTGTGAAAACTACTTGATTCAACAGAAACCACAGAAGTTTTTCACCGATGGGATCATGGATCTACCAAAAAAATGGCGAAACATTGTCGATAATAATGGAGCATATTCGGTTTAAATGAATTCGTCCAAAATGAATTTTACTGAAAAAACGCCACGAACTTTTTCCCAGACCCAATATTTACACAAAAGAATTTATTAGTACAAATACAGTTCGAATTGTAACTAATAAAATAAACGCAACAGCTTTATTAAAACATGCTTTGGAAAAAACGTTTGTGCGTGTGTTATTATTTATTGTATTAAATTGCTATCGGTCGTAAGTACGTGTCCGCTTTGTAGTATGCGTGAAAGCAAAATATAAGAACACTTAATTGAATTTCATTTAAAAGCAAACATTCTCAAAAGTTGTTTCCTATTAACACTGGCACGTATTATTTGAATATTAGAATACGTTTATACTGTTTAATCTTAAAAATATTGTTGGATTTTATCAGCCACTGTACATGAATTTTCAACTGCACTATTATTCAGTTCGTTAATGAGTGGTGGTCGATCAATGCCGTTAGTCGCTCATATAGGTGCATAATTACAATCAATTTCGCAATTACGAGATTTCCACAAAATGTTTTCTTGCAATAATAAATTACTTAATTAACCTTGTACATTATACATGCAAATTATCATTATTTGAATTCTAGAACGAGCCGATAAACAATGACATCAACAGACGTATATATACATATATATATATTAATAGATAATCATCTTATTCGGAAAGTTCACCTTTAATTTTTACGCGATTAATTAATTCCGAAATAATTATTGAACGAACGAGTTATATTTTTCATAATAGCAGGTGGATTCTTAACATATTGGAAGTGTTAAAAGTGTCCTATTCAGTGGCGGCTCGTGAGTATTTGACATGGTGAGGCAGATAGAATAATAAATATTCAAAATTGTTTACAATTGATTAATAAACTCTATATACCTACTACATATAAAAACAGTGTATATATATTTATATATGTAGGG
>JAVIWB010005975.1:0-85391 GCA_031893035.1 Dermolepida albohirtum
CGACGTTGGATGTATGGATCGAGCGAGGACCTGAGGTGGCCACTACCTCGCTCAAAAAGAATAGTGGCACAAAAGCAAGAGATGCTATTATTTTTGATTTTTTTTAAATAATACTATCTTTTACCAAAAAATAATAAAAAATTAAAATATATTAGAAAATAAAAAATAAAATGGTCAAGTGCTTCTTTCTGTAGAATCCTTAATATAATTGATAGATATATTTTAACAACGCTGAATATTATTTAGTATATGATATGAAGTTGATACTAAACATTGTGAAGTTGAAAAGTACAGTATACAATTAGAAACACAATCACTATCATTACCTGTGTATAACTACGATTCTGTATTTGATACAAAAAATTTTACACGACACAGTACTCTCTTTGGCGGTACATGTAAAAGAGTATTAATTGTAAGGCCTTTGGGATGTAGAAAAACAAATGTCCTTCTTACTTTATTACTACACCCCAATGGATTTCGCTTCAAAAATATTATTATTTCAAAAATATTTGATATGCTATGATAATGTTTGATGATACACCGACTGTAGATTTAGATATAGTAAAACAATACTTCTCTTTCGGTAGACACCGTAATTTGGATTATTTATATTTAATGCAAACATAGAAAGAGATAATAGCAACCTTTCAATTTTATTCCAGTAAGATAGTACTAATTTAAAACATATTTATAATGCTCATATTCATGATTTAAGCTTTGAACAGTTTTTAAGCATATGTAGAATGTGTTGGAAGATATCATTTAATTCTGTATATCTATATCAGTATATATGTATTCGCAAAACAGTAAAGATACACATGAAAGAGAAACTAGTAAGTAACTTAGTAAAAGCTTCAAAATAAAAATTAAGAACATTAAAACCTGATATCACCAGATTTCAAAGAGCAATAGATATACATTATGCACCAATAATAAAAGCTTTACAAGAAATCGTTATGAAACGAGGTAGTGATGAAAGTAGCAAGGTAAAAACAAAAGATAAAACACATACGAAGGACACTTCAGAGGAAATCGAAGAATCTTGGTCCGACATATTCCCAGATCGATCTTACGCAGCAGCAATACCTGGAACGTCAACTACTCAATCTAGTACGCCTTCGCAAAAACGTGTGACATGGTTTAGTCCGGGTACTCATTCTCGTCCGACCAAATATGGTAAACCTGAAGATCAAGACTTCACACTTCAACCTAAAAATCGTAGAACAAAGACGGTGTCTGAGCCAAAAGCAAATGTCGGTATCATGCACCCAGCCTACATTTTTAGAGGATGAATATGTGGGTGAACTGTTACCGAAAACTCCTGCTGGTGTTGAAAGTCTACCAGAAAATTATGATGAGGAAGGAATTATAAATTTATTCTTAATGATACAAATGCATGTAGAGTTGATTACAAGCCTAATAAAAAATAGTAAAGATACCAAATACACGACAATTACTAAACCTATTATACAATGCGTCTTATTCTTCCCGAGTATCATAATTTTGGTCTTTTCTGTATTTATCTTTAGGTTGCGTTTATTGAGCGCTCTGCTCCATATTACTAGGTTTTCTTGAAGTGCATTATTATTCCCGCCGAATATCATAAGGTCATTCGCAAACGCGCTCTCTGATATATATACCGGCTACAAATATCTATACCCCACCACGTGGAGCGACTTGGCTTGTTCTTTCATGTCTTCAATAACATCATCATCCAGTATGATATTAAAGAGCGTTGTACTCAATATTCCCCCCTGTCTCACTCCCCCCCCCCCTCGTCACGAATTCATCTGATTCCATGTTATTAGTTCTTACATAACTTTTGGTGTCCTTATATAAGCTAGTTATATTACTCGTTAATCTTTTCCCAATTTTTCTTTTCCTCAGTGTGCTCCATATAGCTTTTCGTTTTCGTTTAATTTTCCCATTTCTTTTTCTATCTGCTTCGAATATGCATTTGCTATATCTTCTTCTCTTAATTTATATATCCTAATTTTGAGCTTTTTCTGTTTGTTTATTTTTATATCCCTTTTGCTTCCCATGTTATCCCTTTCCATTTTCATCTTTGACATTACTAGATAGTGGTCCGAGTATATATCCGCACCTCTTCTTACTCTCGTATCTTGTATTTCCTTTCTGTATCATTTATTAATTGTCACATAATCTATAATTGATTTTTCATCTCTGCTAGCTACTTCTCTGATATACTTATGTATATCTTTGTGTTTAAAGTAGGTGTTTGTCATAACTAGGTTGTTAATCAGGCAGAAATCTATTAATCTCTTGCCATTATTATTTATTATATCGTCGCCGTATGTTTCTATCGTCTCTCCTATCTCTTCATCCCTTCTCCCCACTCTGCCACTTAGATCGCCTACCAAAATTATTCGTCCTCCAATATCTTCCATTACTTCCGTTAATTGTTCCCAGAACTGCTCTTTTATTTGTGCTTTTTCGTCTTCACCAGGATCGTATGCTATTATCATCGTTGTTTTTGTTGTCTTTTCCCATTGGATTTCTATTCTAAGTATTCTTTCTATTATTGCCTCCCAATTTCTAATATATTTATATATTTCCCTTCTAACTACGCAGCCCACACCCTCTCTTGCTCTTCGATTTTGCTCAACTCCAGTATATATCATTATGTTTCTGCTAGGCAATATTTTCTCTCCTTTCTCTTTTTTCTCTAGTTTTGCTTTATTAAATTCTTCTTCCAATTCTAGGCCTTTCCCTGTTATACTTCTTATATTCCATGTCCCTATTTTCCATCTCTTGTTCTGCAATTCACTTGTTTTTCCTTTCCTTACAACATTCTTAGCCTTTATCGCTGCTATATTCGTTATAATTATTCTCCTTCCCTCTGGTGTTCTCAGTTTTTTGTATCTTTGCTGGTGTGGGCTCCCACATATTCCACCAATTCCTCTCGTTCTTTATCCCATCTGTATTTTCTTCCCTCTATTTTAATTTTTTGGAATCTCAGTTTCACTACTCTCCATTCTCTCTGTTCTCTTGCTGCTATCTCTCTCATTTTCTTTTGTATTTCCTGTTCTTCTCGGGTCATTTTGTTATTTATGTCTTAACTTATTTTTCTTTTGCATCGCTAGATCTTTATCTCCTGTATTTTCCAATTCAATCTTGTATACTGTCTCTCCTATCTACAATATTTTATTTCTCTTGTCTCTACCTCTACATCCATGCTATTCTTAACTCTTAAAGTTTTTCGTTTCTGTTTTCGAATCGGATTTGTCTTTCTCTGTCATTTTCATTCCAGATACTATAATGTTTTTCCTAACATTACGTCTTTCCAATGTACTCATTCTACCCTCGCCTCCAATTTTCTCTTAATTTTCTCTTGTTTTTCTTTCAGTTTTTCATTTTCCCTTCTTAAGTTCTTTAGTTCTTTTTGATATTCTTCTTGGTTTCTCTTTTACTCTTTTACATCTTTCATTAGTTCTTTCAGCATGCCGATTTGGGAATCTGCCCCTTCTTTGCATTTTTGTGGAGATCTTGTCACTTTTTTGCTTTTCTTGAATGCAGTATCTAATTCTTCTCTGTCGCTTCCCCTTTTCATTTAGATATCCTCTGACGTATACTAATCACTATCCATAGTTTACGCTGCGTTCTATTTATTTATTTTTATTCAAATGCACCCATGTATATATCTGTATATTTTGTTTATATGTTTTTATTTACCACTACGGTTCTTATCTTTTATAATTTCTTTGTGAGTTTATTGACCACATGTTCCACTTTTTCTTCTATATCGCGCTCCGATAAAAACCTTGCCGAGATCGACCCCTCAGAGGCTTAGTCTGTCTTCGCATAAATATTAGTATTTCTATAATATAACTTAGATGACTTTTCAAATTTTAGTATTTATATTTCTAATAGTAGATCCTATTGCACTTTAACTATCACTTTTAATTACTCTGTGATAAGTCTCGAACCCGCTTCACTTGCCGTCCGAACTTAATCGACTCAATCCACAATGAGATATTAACGATAATTGACGATTCAAAGAAGTCCAAAGTTATTAAGTAGTTAGAAAAACTTCAAGTGATATATAAGTAGTTGAAAAGCACCGTTTCTTCAGTAGTTAATACATTGATACAGATTGTGCATATATAGCGATGACAATAGATAAATTTGGGAGACATGTACATGAACATGTTGTTAAGAGACTTTTAATGGAATCTGACGTAATGTCAGACCTTCTCGAACATCCCACAGTTAAAGGCGTATTATATATGCATATAGAAAGCATTTTACCGCCAACTACACTTTCGAAGCATCTTTACGGTTAGACAGTGATGGCTCCATTGGCGTCAACAGTTTCTATACAAGTACCGCATCAGCGAAACAGAATTACTAATATATGAATAAACATGTCCGTTATTTCAACAAGAAATTAACACGATTGCAAATTGACAAGGAACTATTTGATTCCAAAAAACTAAAAACATTAACAAATGGAACGAGGCTTAGATTGAAGTCCAATGGTTCAAAACCTGCACTGAAATATACAGAACCAGTATTTACGGAAATAGTTGTCGAAGGAAATGTCATCAATTAGAAAGGATGCCGTAAACGAAATGCATAGTCCTACTCAGAGAAGGTTTCCTAGACAACAGGTTATAATAAAAAGATTGCAGGATTTATTTCAAATCGATTTGGTTGAAATGATGCCCTGACAAAGCGAATGGTAATTTCAAATATATTTTCGTATGTATTAATATATTTTCAAAATTTGCTTAGGCGATCCCTGTAAGAAATAAAACAGTGAACAAAGTAACGAAAACCGTGATATCCATACTTGTGACGGGGAAGAAAAATACTCCGACAAACGTTCAAAACGATCAAGGACATAAATTTTATAATGTACATTTCAAGAAACTCATGGACCGGTATACTATTAACCATTATAGTACATTTTCCAATTTAAAAAGTTCAGTTGTAGAACGTTTCAATAGAGTGTTTAAAAAAAAAGATGTGGAAGGAATTCAGTTTCAATTGAAGTTACCGTTGCATATAAATTTTGCCGAAAATAGTCATTGATTTTAATAATACTGTCCATAGGACAACTAAGCATCGACCCACAGCAATTAATCAAAGAAACGCCAAAAGTATTTTAAGAAGTGTTTGCAGTAATATCAAAGTTATTTATTCAAGAATTTCTAAATTCAAAGTTGGAGATCCGCTTCGTATTAGTAAATGTAGACACGTATTTCAAAAACGTATACCCCAAATGCGTCCAACGAAATATTTACAATTAATAAAGTTCAAAATACATATCCTAGAACGTACATCTTACAGGATTCTGAAAACAAAATATTCTTGATGGGTTTTACGAATCTGAATTGAAGAAAGTTAAATATCTTGATATTTATCTCGTTGAAAATGTTATACATCGAAAAAAAGGACAAAGTTCTCGTTAAATGGTTGGATATGCCTTCAATACATAATTCGTGAACTTCCAAGAACAACGTACTCTGAAGACTATGGTGTATACATATAGTTAAAAATAAGCACTATGCTTAAAACGAACTGCTTTTTATTAAGCAATTAAGAAATACATACACAATTATTATAGAAAAGACTCAGCATAATAAGTAGTAGATATAAACAATTCTAAAATATGAAGACGTAATAATTCTAAATTATTAAAACAGTATGACAAAGTATTGATCACGTTTTTAGATTTTAAGCAAAATTTTCTAAATTACAGATTTCGGAAATGAAATTATTTAAATTTTTCTCACGTTCTGACCCTTCTATTTGATAATGACTCCATACTAAAGTATTTTTTTATCGGGGAGAAAAAATCGCTTATCATCTTTACATGAAAGAGCAACTTTATTTTTCAATTCTGTGAACATTGTGTGCAATTCAGAGCGAAATATATACATCCTTCTTACGATGGTACCATTATCTTCTACAAAAATTTTATAGTCAGAAACAGTCAATTGTTTATCAATAGCACTTTTTTTACTGCCTTTGCGGTTTTAACACTTTTAGTAAGTAATTTAACGCAGTAAGCTTTAGCGCCGGTCCCTTAAAAGCATTCAATAATTCCACCAGTATATTCATCCTTTATTTTACCAAATTTAGGTAGGTTAGGAGGTATTTCGTGTATATTTCCTTCAGTGAAAGTAGAAGTATCGAACATATTTAAATAATTTTTAATGTCATTATCTACATTATAATTTTGCACGCATATAACTAATGAATCTGTATCCGTATATAGTAAAGAAACGTTTGTATTGAACATAGGTTTAAAAAATCATAAAAGAAGCGATACATTACTTCCTTAGCTATTTCTAAAATTGTGAATCCTGCATACACAGGCTTCACATAATCTACACGTACTTGTGTCAATTCGATGTCTGTTAGGGTTTCAGAAAGGACTTTGAAAGACTTAAAATTTGGCTTTGCAATATGCCTCAGTGCCAAGTCTTTTATGAATAGTTTCCCAATGGGAAATTAGTTATATATTAACGCGATTTTCTACATTTTCCATCGTCTTTCCAAATATACTACTAACCATTAACTTATAAAATTGCTTAAAAAGTTCGTTGGTGGATTCGTTTTGTTTTATTGTAATAAAATCAAAGTATTTCTTTAACCACTGACTTAATCGAAATCCACGACGAATCCTACATAGTTTCAATCCATGATTTATACATTGTTTCAAAGTTAGATTTATTATAAATAATCATGTATAATCATAATAACACAATTCGATAAGTTATGAAAAATAATTGGCACATACCGGGGTTCTTTATAATTTATATTACATACAATATGTGCAGCACCTCGATAAAATCCAATCATGTGATCGTGATCCCGAACTTTTTCTTCAAGCGACTGTATTTCTTTCTCACATATGTAACATATTCTTGCTTGCTCATAATTTATACACTCCTCATTATCTAAAGGTCTCATTTCTACTACTCTACTTTTTTATATAAAAATTTAACATCCGTTTCTAACTCCTTTATAAAAGATGTAGCTATATTTTCCCCACGATAGAAACGCAATTTGCTCAAATTATCATCAAATCAACATTTTACATAATAGGCAAAAAATATGGTTGGTGTGCAAAACATTTTGTAGCAAATGGTTTGGAAGGATGAGGTTCTGACGTATGAATAGGTTTTAAAATAGCCTCAAAATCAGCATAAATAACAAAAGGAATACTTAACTGTTTTTCGAATTTATTAAATTTCAATATATTTCCCGGTAATTGTTCACCATACTTATTAATTTTCAATTCAATATCAGGAAACACTGCCTTCACTTGTCTACAGCCTTCATTATAATGTTTACGCAATTTTTGTTAACATGTAAAGAAAGTTAAACACCCTTCACATATATATTTCCGATGCCCGCCTTGAGATCTCTGCGATGAAACTAATCGTGATAAATTCTTAACCCAGCAATAGTGTGATTCCCACGTTCCGTGCTAATAAGTAATAAATTAATAAGCATCATTCTTCTCCGTTTTGTAAAATATAAGGGAGCCACTATATCATACACATTTATTGTACCATTAAGTATTGTTCAATATCGTGCACATTGATAGAAATATTAATTTTGTCTTCTAATATAATAATATCTCTCAAAGAAATGGGGAAAGTTAGATCAGTACCATAATGTGGACATGAAGGCATTGGTGGAACTTCTACTGGCTCAGCTTAAGCTGAAGTAATAGACCAAGCAAAACAAGCGCTGTCAGAATATTGAACATTTATGACTGCCTTTCTTTTCTTTATTGACGCTGGTAAATCTATATAACTGGTACCTCTCATTGGATTACACTTGTTCATCTTCACTTCTACATATGAAATATTGTTCAACGCCCTTCCTAAAGCATATATGAAATTTAAATTAATAATATAACAAAACAGTAACGTTAATCTCTATTTACCTGAAATTCACTTATTGTATACTTAATACACTTAATGTATATATATATCATTTCCATGAGTTATGATTTTATTACGAGTGTTAAATGATTTTATTTTCACTTTCTCTTTGGTTAATGAATAATATATTAAATTTATTTCCAAAGAATTGTACACATATAAAATATCATCTATCAATGTTAAAACTTTCCTCTAATATTATGAGCAAATTCTTACACATCAATGTATATATACAAGATGGATCAGATATTTACTATCCTATCTCCAAATGCTACAACGTTCTTATTTACTCCATCATCAAATACTACGAATACTTTACTTCAATGCATAGCTCTGCGAATGTGTGCAGTAAAACAAATTCTCTTCACAAATACATTATATATTTCACATTTCATTAAACCTAAATTATTACTTGTATTATCTATTTTCGTCTTCTTTCTTTTATGTGAAGTCAACATGTGTCGTCTCCTATTATCTCCGCGAGTAAATTCTTTTCCACAACATTCGCATTCGAACATTTTCATAATACTCAATGAATATATCCTACGTTGAGAATACACTGTAAAAACGCAAAGTTGAACTGTTACTCAAATGAAAACAAACATCTCCCTATAAACCTCCTGTCATAGGGTAGGTATCTTCATTCAAACCTTCCACCTCCTCTTATCGTGTCCCGCCGAATTGCTAGGGAACCAGTGTTTTCACTCAAATTTTTAGTGAAGGTTAAACGAATAAATAATCTTCAAATTGAAGCATAATATTTTTTTCTAAATAATAATTACTTCAACATATTGTTTACATATATACATTTAATAAATTAATACTACACCAAATCATTAACGTAATCTTCTGTTGTTAATATAATTGTTTCGGCATCGAAGTCAATGTCATTATAAATGTCTTCTACAATAATTTCTATTACATCTTCATATTCCGTTTTGTCCCCGTCCTGTTCTACATCTTCTTCATTCTCTTTTTTTAATAATTTCTCCTACATCATCATTACTTTCTTCTTCATATTTCGTACTATCTCCCATATTACCAATGCTTTCTAATATACTAAGTTCCAGAACATCGCCATCATCATATTCCAATCATTTCTAAAGCGTAAATTAAATTACGTTCGTTTCTTAATAGAACACCCATTTTCACTTATATCACTAACTTAAACTCTTATTGAAATAAAATCAGCACCGGTTTATAATCCTCTTATCAAAAAGCGACATTACCTTGACTTTGACATTTAAACGACCTCGACCTTGAAATGACCTTAACATCGAAACGATCTCGACTTCGAAGTAACCCTGACATTGAAACAACCTTGATCTTGAAGTGTCCTTGACATTGAAATGACCGCGACTTTGAAGTGACCTTGAGTTTGAAACGACATCAACCTTGAAGAGGCCTTCACGTTCACAGTATCCCCACCTTTAATTGACCTTGACATTGAAGCGACCTCGACATTGGAACGACTTCGACTTTGAAGTGACCTTAACCTTTAAACGACCACGAAGTGACCTTGACATTGAAGCAGACCCGACCTTGAAGCGACATTGACCTTGACGTTTGAACGTTATTGACGATCTTGACATTGAAACCTCTTCGGGCTCAGAAACAGACAATGAGGTAATAATTAATAGGAAAGTTCAAAGACGCAAGCGTTCAATTGAATGGATTAATGTATTCTCATCTAACGCAAATAACAGTTTATGGGGATGCTATTGCGATTTTTACACAACAAAACAACTTACAAGCTGTATTCAAAAAGCTGAAAGAAGCAGCCAATAAATCGAAGTAAAGTAAAGCTCGTGGTAACAGACAATAGAGAACAGAATAAAAATAATAAAAGTAAGAAAAAAGAGACAGAGGGTGCACCATACGAAAGAAAGTGAATAATTCTATCATGAACGTAAACGTCGGGAGTTTTGAATTCAATTGTTTTATCTTGTCATTAAATGCTATCTGATTCAACAAGTAGATCAAAGAGAATCAATGCACAAGAAAGACGTATAGGAAAATATACCTATGAAATATTTCAGGATTTGATGACGTTATCAAAAGACATCAGTTTGTTAATAGTATGTTGATACATTTTTTATGCTAGTCATTCTTGTCTAATAGCTTATGTATGTAAATAACTAGAATATATATATGTATATATATATATATATATATATATATATATATATATATATTGTTATGAAAAATTTTTTGTTGTGTATGTAAAATAAACTTCATGTTGTGAAACTCTACCGAACCATTGGATTGGTCGTCAAGGAGCTGCCGACTTAGCGTGTCTCAGCTGGGCTCCACGGTCACCGGATTTGACACTCTGTGACTTCTTCCTGTAGGGTTTTCTTAAAGACAACGTTTATGTACCACCACTCCCACAGAATCTGGAAGAGTTGAAGAACCGGATTCGTACTGCCATAACATCAGTGACGAAAGACATGCTTGCCCGAATATCGGACGAATTTGAGTATCGATGTGATATTGTTCGTGTCGCTGATGAAGGACATATTGTACATCTGTAATCTGAACTAGACAGGTTCGTAAATATGTGTGTAAAGTTTCATATTAGTGTGTCTTAAAGTTTAATAAATACATGCATTCGAAGTACGTATATTCTTTTTGGAACACCCTGTATATTGGATCATCAGTAAAAATTAAAATTAACAATAAAAAACAATATATGGAAAAATTAAAGAGCGCGATTAGAGTTGTAGATATGGCTTTAGCATTTAGTCTTCCGATCTACCTCAGAAATAGTCCACAGATTTCAAAGAGAAATTATAGCCAGTGCACTTTTATATGTACTAAACTTCATAATAGAAACGGAGTACGATAAAAAGGAAAATAAAAATATATTGTTAGGAATATAAAGACCGAACCCAAACGCATTTGCGAGTCATCTCCTGTTGGGAAAGTCTGTTAACTTAATCACTGAAGGTTGATATATAACCCCTTTCGATATTAATTTTCGTATTCTGTATACCTACCAGTGCTTTCTTTCATAGATTTGGTGCTTCTTCCAGGGATTCCAGCTTATTTTGCCATCTTTCGCTTCTCCTGGAACTCACATCGGATATCTGCTATTTGATTCGCCAATCTTCGATCTCTCGGGTCACCTATTCTTGCGAATCATCCTCAGCATGCTTGTTCCTTATCTCGTCCTGTAAGTATACTGGGATGACGTATGGGTGGTAGATCTTCACCGGGTTCTCAGCAAAGCGTATCACTTTTGTGACTGTGCTAATGAGAACCTAGGCAAAATCTTGAAAAGTGTTTACGATAATACCTACTCATGTGTTGATCTATATCTTAAACAAAATGATGGCTATTTCGATCGTCGATTGTAGTACTTTGTATTTGAAATAAGCTTCATAATATTTCTTGTATGTATTATTTGTTTCTTTTTTCTTTATTGATTTGCTTTTTTTGTATTAGCATTAAGATTATCCTGTAAATGGCTTACGCTATTAGATAATAATTTATTATTATCATTATTATTATTATTATTATTATTAAGAAAACAAAATACTGGAAAATTACAACGGATTGGTAATAAAATTAAAAATGTCAGTAGCACCATAAAATTACATGAGAGAAACATTTAGGAAGAAAAAAGAAACTCGCCTTCGAAGGGTAACAATACCAAGTTTTCAGAATTGCCAATAAATCCTCTATCATGATAGTTTGTGCGTTTATTACCAAATGCGAAATTCTGTAATAAACTCAACGTGCTATATAATTAAGGCGACATAGAACTGCTAATGATTCAGATCAATCTGACACAACACACACAAAACAGAGTGTGTTTGGCTCTCGATGATATAAATCTACTACAGACTTTGCGATTATGCGGATTTTGATGTGGTTCCAGTTGCAACACTGTGATTAATTATCTGGTGATAATGACAACTTAGTTGTCGAAATACGTGTAGCGAATATGAAATTTATTGTTAAAAATAGGTTATAATAACCTTAATTGAGTAATAGGAATATTTTGTAAATATTTGTAATCGTTATTGATTTAATGTATTGTACTCTTATGTAGAGTCACACATAAACCAATAAACCTGAAAATGTGCATGTTTAGAATCAATTCATAAATACAATATACTTATTAAGTAAATATACAATATACAATATATATAGATACAATAAATAAATGAGTAAAAGTATATAATAAATTAAAACAGGGTATTTAAACGAATATTTTAAACAATTTCCACTGAATTTAGAGAACTGATAGAAAATATATATACTTTTTAAAACTACTGATATAAAAAAACATACATAAGCCATGTATGTGTAAGAAGGTTATGTTGACATTGTAATTAAAGCAAATGTGGTGGGAATTATTGGAAACGACTCCTGTTGGAGATATGGATAAACGAGATGAAGGGAAAGATCGACTTTTGATATTTTAAGATAGGTTAATAATTATGTTTTAGTTATAGTAAGTTTCGTAATAATATTATGTGAGTTGAATAGGAAAATATTATAATTATTCATTTTAAAGTTATTTATGACTTCATATTTTGTATTTCTATTTTTCAATTATATCAAAGTTTTCTATTGACACGATCGATTATAAATATTTGTAATGAGGGTAATATAAATTTAATGGAATAGCAATTAAAATTTAATATTATAAGATATCAAATTTAATTGTCTGAGTTTAACGTAGAGTGATGTAATTTAGTGGTTTATTTAATTGTTTATTTAAATGTTTGATGTTAATATACTGTATAGTTTAAAGAAGTAATTTGATTTTGTTTAGTAGAATATATCAATACAATTAGAAAAATAAATTCAATTATAGTGTAAAATTTTATTATTATAAATTTTATTAAAAAAAGAAAGGATTTTTATTTCTGTCAGAATATAATCATGAGTCGCCAGCATATCCAGCGAGTTATGTCAATACCCATACCCGAGACATAGTCCAACATAACTACATAGAATAGTGTACTACTAAAATAAATATAAGTTATGATAATAGAATACTCAAGTAAGTGTAGAATATTTTTTTATTTTACACAACTTATAGTTAACTCAATAAATTTGGAAGTACTAATACAAATAAAAAATATCAGTCGTTATTTTAATAATTATACCACAAATCTTTTTCATAATATTTTGACGCAAGCCAACATGAAGTTTATTTTACATACACAACAAAAATTTTTCATAACAATATATATATATATATATATATATATATATATATATATATATATATGGGTGCGGGGAAAAGGGCGAACTGGGAGCTTGTCGAAAAAAGAAAAACATTTCTTTTTTACCCAGTGACAACTATAGCAGGCAGCTTGGTTGCGTAACCAAGGTGCCTGCTGTCGTGTTCTCGATTGCAGAAGTTTTTATATACAGCAGGCACCTTGGTTACGCAACCAAGCTGCCTGCTGTAGTTGTCACTGGGTAAAAAAGAAGGGTTCTTCTTTTTTCGACAAGCTCCCAGTTCGCTCTTTTCCCCGCACCCACGTGACCAAAAAAGCATTAAATTTAGAAAAAAGGACTTTTTGACTGGGCCTGTATAATATGCAAATACAATATAAATTATGCAGGTCATTATGTGAAAGTGAAATCAGAGAGTGGAAACTCGTGAGTCGTAGTATGGGTAATGTATATATAAAGACACGCTGTCAGTGTTTTCATTAAGAAGACTGTCAGCAAGGAACAATTATGGACGAAACTGACGAAATCTTTGCAATTCGTAGCGACTCCGTTGATGCCGGAACGTTACCAGCACCTGGTCCGTCTAATCGCCCACGTAAAAGAAAGCATCCAAAATCATTCGCAAACAAGCAAGAAGAGGAAATCACGCAGATTCTCGAATTTTTCAAAAAACACCCGGTATGCCCCTTGTTAAGTTCATGTAAGACAATACAATGGTTAGATAATCAATATTTAAAACATATCGGTCGCGCGGATACTTCCTTTCATTTGGCAATAGATATATTTCAAAGGGAAATTTGCAATAAATCAATCAATGAATTAATCGAGTTTTGTTTAAATTGTACACCATTGTTCGGTTGCACTTCAGGTCACGTAGTTAAATACTCAATAAAACGTTTTGTATTTTTAAAAAGTATTTATTGTCTTTGATTACACACTTCGAACTTTACACAAATTTACCGATGTTAGGTGATGTTACTTGTACAATGGTTCGAACTATAATAATGAATAATAATGAGATGAGCTTATATTTATGCACACTATTCTTATCTACTAGTGACGTCTTAAACTCTAAATGATGGGGGTATATGCATCTCGTAACTCCTCCACCCTAAGAGGAGAATTTACCTTTGTTACAACAAGTTACACAACAGTTGTTGGTAGAGGTAAATTTTCTTGAAGTTCAATACCTTTCTTTTTATTTAAAATTTTAAAGTTGTTTGGTTTTATTACTTTACCACAAAAAATGATTAATATGATGATTACTAATAACAATACTACAAAGTTAAAAATATGCATACCCTTAATATTTACATGTTTTATAGAATCTATTTCATTCTTATTTTCGAGTATTTGTTTCGATATATTAACGGTTCTGATTTCAAGATTTCGTGCAGTTACATGTTGTATAGTTTTGAATTCCGTTTCAATAAGTTCAATTTTTAATTTGTCTTTCATACAATAGTTTTGAATTATTTTATTACCGACTTTATACTGACAGTTATTTTCTAGATCAATTATCACTGTCCCTTTATAATTAATTTTGTTTATATAATTACTACAGTTTTGGACAAGTTTGGTTGCATTAGGTAGAAGTAATAATTTTACATTTCCATCTAAATTCAATATTTTAGTTTCTGGAATAATTATATTGTCGTATTGACATGTTCGATAATTATCCGTTTGTTCGATTAATTGCACGCTACAGTCACTATGATCTGTTAGCATTGACTCATACAATCGGTCACATAAATAAATATCTTGTCTAAATATTTTGCACTTATTATTACTTTCTAAGTACTGTTTATCCCTTATAGCGACAAATTCAAACTTTGGACTAATTTGCTTAAACAATGAGTTGTTCAATTGTATTGGCATAGGATAAACATGATAATACTGGAACGGACGGGTATCTATCAGTGGAATTTGGAGTATAAACACAAATCTGGCTTGCACTTGATAACATTGTATGACTATTTGGCTTTCAATTTGGTAAATGTTTTTAGTGAGTAGATCAAATGGAAATTTATTATTTGTATTCAGATTAATGGACCGTAGCTTATCTAGCAATTCTCTGGGCATAATGACCGAAGGATGCATTACTTGTTTGATAGCAAATACCAATGAGTCAACGAGACGTTTGAGTTCAACAATTATTAAATCAATTTGGTACATTTCCAAATATAACATTGTTTGTATATTATACATACTTATCTGACTGTTTAGTAAGATGGAAAGTTCAGTATAATGATTTGTTAATATTTGTATATTATTGTTCAAACTATTCGTTGTATTTCCTATTAACATAATTTGACCTTTGAGAACGTTTTTAAATTTACTTTGATTATCTTCGAGCTGTTTGATAAGACTTTCGTATTTTTCTCCGTCTGTTGCGTCTAAGTTACCTGTTATAATCTTAACAATTGACCCTAAAATATTTATTGCACCACGTTTATAAATTTTCCTGTTTAAACCTATGGAATCTAACAAATTATTAATTTCGACCATTTTCCTATCTTTGATAATTAATAGATGTCTAGTTTCGAAACTTACGGTTTCGTTCGTAATCTTCTGCATTAAATGCGCATCTTGTTCTTTGAACCGATTAATAGATTCGATAAGTTCATTATAATCTTTGGTTACTACTAATTTACAATATTCGTTAATGTTATACGCTAAACCTATTTTTAAGGGTAATAGTCCTACATGTTTTTGTGTTTGGATCACTTTTCCGGATCCGTGGAGGATGAGGATTGTTCCACATCTGCAACAATTCCTAATTTTAGTAGACGAATGTGATACTTAAACTCTTTACCGTTCTTATCTTTAACACATGCTGTATTATCCGGATTTACTTTTACTATTTCCAGTGGTCCTTTATATATAGGTTTTGACTTAGATTGAAAGTTTTTACCGCTCTTAGCAAAAACTTGTTGACCTACCTGTAACGTTACTTCTTTTAACCCATCATTTCGCTTTTCTATTACCTTTTGTTTATTTTCCTGAAGTTGTCCATTAATATTTTCGTACAACAATTGTAATTTATTTTTGTGTTTTTCATTATAATGCTCATAAAACTTATGAGTGTAATACAATTCAAAGGGGTCCCTGAAATTTGAATGACCAAATAACAGCTCGTAAGGGGTAAAATTTGTTGTACTATGTTTTGTGTTGTTATATGCCATTATAGCTAGTCGCATGTTCTGTAATATTGCATCCTGTGGATGCTGTAATTTGAGAATTCTTACATGTTCAATCAAGGTGGAATGTAAGCGTTCCACGTACGCGTTACTCTCTGGGTTTTGAGCGGTTGTTATATGATAACCTATGTTATAGTTTTTTAATAATTCTTTTAGAACTCTGTTATCAAACTCTTTACCACCATCGGTCGTGATATTACGGGGTAGACCATATTGACTAAAAAATTGAATTAATGCGTCACATATTTCAATATTATTTTTACTCGCGACAGGAATGGCTTGCGCGAATTTCGTAAAAGCATCGATTATTGTCACGAAGCTTTGTTGATCTATTATAAATGTATCAATATATAATCTTTCGAAGGGGGCGTCTAGTTTTTCAGTAATATTTAATTTTGGATGCGGCTGTTGTCTGTTATACTTACTGATATTACATGGTACACATTTTTTTATGAAATTAGTGACATCATTTTTTAGACTTGGCCAGGTGTAATTTTCCTGGATATGGGCAGTGGTTTCGGAAATACCACGATGGTTAGTTTTTCCCTCGTGATATTTTTGAATTATTTCTATACGTTCCGACTTATCGTTTATGACCTTAACCCTTTTTATACATCTAAATAACTTCGGACCTGAGTCACTGAAGTATTCTATGTACGCCTTGCAAATTTCTTTATAAATTTCATCGTCACAATAGATATAATACTTTCCTGATGGTATATATTCTTTAATAAATTGTACAAAATCTGATTGAATGGTGTCTTGATTGCATTTGCATATATATATGACTTTACCTGCATTAAGAGTGCATTGCGCTTTATACCTTAATGGATGTTTTGATACGAATATTTGAGTTTTTTTGGTGTCTATGGCGTCCTGTCGGATTGGAATTGATACATTGGGCTCAGAATTTACGTTAGAATTTTTTGAACAACTACTGGTGTGGTCTAAATCTATATGGGTGATCTGGTTTTCAGTTAATTCACCTGCTTCCAAACTATCTCTTACCTGATCTAGTTCATTATCGTCATAGTTCGGTGTTATTGAACAGTTATCGTCTTGATGATGTACCTCTTCGCTTAAACGAATTCGACTTAAAGCGTCCGCGTTGGTATTGTATTTTCCCTTTTTATAAACTATCTCATAATTATATTCACCTAGTTTCAATTTCCAACGTTGTAGTTTAGAATTTGGTTCCTTCAAACTGCTTAGCCAAACTAGGGGTCTGTGATCCGTGAATATCGTAAATTTTTGACCAAACAGGTACGGGCGGAAATATTTTGTAGCCCAAACTACCGCCAACAGTTCCTTTTCGATAGTACTGTACCTTTGCTCGGTTTCTGACAAAGTTCTACTAGCATAGGATACGGGCTTATCGTGGCCAACTGGTCCCTGGGATAAAACAGCGCCAATGGCTATATCTGAAGCGTCTGTGGTTAACATGAATGGCTTGGAAAAGTCGGGATATTGTAAAACTGGTTCGTTACACAATATCGTTTTACACTTGTTAAAAGTATCTATATATTCCTGTGTTACCTGGACTTTACTACCTTTCTTTAGCATTTTTGTCATTGGTTTTGTCAACTTTGCAAAATCCCTGATGAATTTCCTATAGTAGCCAAGTAATCCTAGGAAGCTTTTAATTTCCGTTTGTGTCCTCGGCAGTGGAAATCTTCTAATCGCGCTGATTTTGTCGGGATTCGGTTTTATTCCATTTGCTGTAATTAGATGACCCAAATATGCTACTTCCTTTCTAAGGAATTCGCATTTGTCTAAAGAAACTTTTAGGTTTGCTTGTCTTAGTCTATCAAACACTGAAGCTAACTTTTCCATATGCTCCTGAAGGGATGTCGAATAAACTACGATGTCGTCCAAATATACATGGCAGGTGTCGTAAGTTAAACCTCTCAGGATGTGATTCATAACCCGTTGGAAGGTAGCAGGCGCGTTTTTTAGCCCGAATGGCATTCGCTTAAACTCGTAATGTCCTAGTTCTGTGGAAAAGGCTGTTTTCGATATGTCATTCTTTGACATCTCGATTTGGTGATAACCATTTGCTAAATCCAATGTAGTGAAATACTGTGCTCGACCTAACTTATCCAGTATATCACTAATATTAGGTAAAGGAAATTTGTCATCTATTGTTGCTTCGTTTAATCTGCGATAATCAATGACCAACCTATATTTAACATCGCCATGAATATCGGGTTTCTTTGGTACTAATGCTACGGGGGCTGACCAAGGAGAAAAAGATTCCTGGATTATATTGTATTTTGCTCTAATAATTTATTAACCTGCCTATTAATTTCTTCGCGCTGTGTTGGTGACTTACGATAAGGTTTGATATAAACGGGTTGATCTGACTTTAGTTTGATTTCATGTTTAATTTCGCTGGTGAAAGTAAGTGGTAACTGTTCATGATAAAAGATATCTTTATATTTTAAACATAAACCAGAAATCAGACTCTGTTCTTCGCAATTTAAATGACTTATTCGAAGTTTCGCTCCTATATTTTCATGTAACATACTTCGTAACTCACTAGGGCTAATTTTTAAGTTCTTAGTGGTTTCGTTCTCGTGATAGTAAATTTCGGTTTGAACAGGTTTATCTAGTTTGAGTTCTACAGGATGGTCGTTGAAATTGATGATTTCAGTTAGTGCATAGTAATCCTTCGCATTTGTGAGAGCAGAAGGAATTTCCACACCTTTTATAATTTCTTGGTGATTAATGAATATAGGGTTCAGATTTCTTGATACGGGAATTTTGACAATCTTTCTTTCCCGTGGGCCTAACGTTATTCGTGGGTCCTCGTAATACATAGGTATATTACAATAGGGTGTTTTTAGTAGCTTGTCTTTTATATCGACATTTGCTTCTAATTGTTCGAGTAACCTGAGACCTATAATGCCGTCGAATTTTTCCGAGAAATCTACTACGTTAAAACGGTGCACTTGACCGAAGGCTTTAAATGTTGCTAAACAAGGTATTTCAATTATATGATCGTAGTGTGTTGTATTATGCATCGTTGTTACGCTAAATGGATGGTATTTAACGTACTCGGGAAATTGTTCAAAGGCAATTTTTGTAGAGATTGACGAAGCTGATGCCCCGGTGTCTATTAAAAATTTCGCATTGATTTCGGGAAGGATTATATACGGAAGACGAATGGAATGATTATGATTAAACTCTAATCTTTCTACTGGTACTTCTAGATCATCATTTGAAGATGTCTTCTCGTTGTTAACGGTGTAATAATTGGATGTACTTCTTGCATATCTCTCTGTATGGTATTCAGTGGGATCGTGCGGGGATTCCCCTGTATACAGATCTACAGGAAGTGCGTCACTTTCGCAAAGATCGTTTTCATTAAAATATGCAAACTGACTCGAATCGTACTCAGGTTCTGGATCATACTGTTGATGCAGTTCCTCGAAATGAAAATTTTGTGGAAATGTTTGTCTATGAATGGTACGATTGGGCGCGGATGTGGTATCCATTGGTACGGGTTTTGGATTTCTGCCCTGTTCGAATTGACCAGGTGATTTCGCGAATTTGAAACTGGGGTTCTTTATTGGTGGAGGTTGTCTTTGTGGATTATAATGAAAAGATAATTTATTTTGTGGATTATGCATGAAATTTGGTTGCGGTTTTGAAATGTAATTCGGTGTAGGAAAATAATTTTGTGGGTAGTTGTGCGCCTGTCTAAATGTGTTAAAATTATTCGGTCTATTATAGCTTTGCTGGACAGCTAACGGGTTTGGAAATATATTTTTTTTATAAACGGGTACCTGTTGTTTCGTCGTATGGTGACTGACGTTAAAGCTACTGGCCTTGTTACAGGAGTAGAGAAAGTTTTCTGCCTCTATAACATAACTCATAGCCTGTTGTAATGTTTCTGGTTTTCTTAACCTAATTTCTTGACCAACGGGATAATTGACTAGACCTCTTATATACGCCTGAAGGGCGGTGTTATTATATTGCTTGACTTTAAATTTTTGCACCTCTATGTCTGCGTTTATCGCTTTAACTTTACTTATTAATAAATTTAATAACTCTTGGATTCGGTTACCAAAATTATAAGGCGTTTCGCTACGTTCAGGTTTCGCTCCCATCAAATCCGCTACTAAACAATCCTCTGTTCTTTGGTCAGAGAAGTATAAAGTTAAGGCGCCAATTATAGCGTCAAACGTATCTATGCTATTGGTACAATTTAGAATTTCTAAAGCCTTTCCCTTAACCCTTGATAAAATTACCTGCCTTAAGAAAACGTTTAATTGATTTGCCGGATTATGCGTGTCAGCATACGTCGTACATACAAACGTACAAGCTTGCTTAAATGTGTCTAATGTATTGGGATTTCCATCGAATTCAGGAATTAATGATATTATTGCAGAGTTTATGTCCCTAATCGTATAGGGGTGAACATAGGGAGATTGGGTTGGAGTGGTTAGCACTGGTGGTATGATTGTGGGGTGCGTCATTTCACAATTGTCATAAAATATAAACTTAAAACTAGAAGAAAATCTGTCGCTAAAAGAATAAACTGTACTTACAGTATCAGCAAATGTTCCATGGGCTTCTTGCTTCTTTGTTCTTGAATTTTCTTGGGCTGCGATGCTAGTAGTCCTGCGGGTATCGAAGTTAGATTCCCTCGAAGTCCAACGGAGATTTCGGTTTCGATTTTAGATGCCAAACGCGTTTTAATATGGGACGAACCGAACGTTGAAGCCGCGGCATTCGATACTTGTAAGATGCTCTTAGCTGGTGATCCCCTTATGGCGAATATAAAGTATCAAACTCATGTTCAAATTGACAAAACACCCGTTATTATTACGACAAACGTAGAAGTTTTTCCGAATAACGACATATTCAACAATAGAATGTTCAAATTCCAGTGGAGTCAGGCGGATTTATTGGCCACTTTCACGAAGAATATACATCCCCTAGGTTTATATGAACTCTGGAAAATTTATAAAATTATTCATACATAAATCAATGTAACTGTTGTTTGTAAAATAAAAAACTGTTCAAATAAAATGACTGATTTTTATTTGTGAATAGATATATACATAGTATAAATAAAAAATATATATTACATTAGAATGGTGACTATGTTGTCCTGGCGGCCGCAGTTGGCTTAACTTCATCCTCCTTATCGTAATTACCATACCAGTCCCTGGAATATAAACCACCGACATGGTTTTGTTGCAAGTAATAATGATGATTATTATCGTGCGTGCCGGCAATAAACTGCATTTTAGACGCATATTGATTCGCAGTGTACATCATTTCGGTATTGAAACCAATACTGCACGTGCATTTAATTTCATAATCTGCACTAGCATTAACAAACGAGGGCGAAGTATCTTGGGGTGCGTTAGATTGTACGGGCTCAATGCCTATATGCACCTGAGGCTTACTAATGAGATCACTCTGTTTATTGGGATGTGCTATAAAATGATTTTTTTCTATAATTGATTCATATATAAACATATCTTTATGCATTGGATAAGCGCCTTGCAATTCATTATTAAAGGGTGCGTCTTTTTTAAATTGTGTTATAGCTGCCGATAAATTTACATGTCCAGAATATAATTGCAAGTCGGCCGGTACGACCGATGAATGTTGCCAATTACGTAGAAGACCATTTTTCGGTTTGTATATGTATTTAACACACGGAACGTTAATATGTTCATTCAAATTATATTTATTAACGATATTATCTAAACGAGGCCATCCAGTGCCTATATGAAATTTGTTTTTGCCCGAGGCATTAGTTGTTGCAACGAGACAAGCATAGTTCGGCAAAGCGCGATTCGCGCCCCAAGAACAGAGAAACGTGGGTTCATTTTGACTATGAAAACTGTTCGAGTCACCATAAAAACGATTTGTAAATTCATATTTATCAATATGAGATATACTCGCTACTTTCATAGGATTTCCGTCTTTTTGTTGTATTTTACGATTGATCATTTCTACTTTGTGATTCAAACCGACCACATGTTTTCCGTAAATGACATGCATAGAATTAGCTGTACTAGTCAACGTAGTTCCCGTATCGAAAGAACACCGCACCCCTTTAGGTATAATTTCAACGTATACTTCTTTTATATAGGCACCGTAGGGTAAAGATGAAAACTCAACGGGCGATAAATAAAACGGTACCCAGTCAACAGGTACGTACGCGAGCGAAGTATTCATACAAAAATAGTCACTCTTTCGTTTTGGCGGACCGATTTGTATACGCGATGAACCGAACCCCCATGTGTGCATTATACGGCTTTTCTTAAAGAAAACTAATCCCGGAGAACTTAAAGATCGGTCAATATATAATGTCGCTTGATTACTAGGTTCATTTGCAATACCACCTGTATTAGAACGATTAGATGCCGTCGGTGCGTCATCTTGAGCACGGTCGCTTTCGTCTTGACCTACATCGCTTATATCACGCGTAGAAGATGGTTGCGTTGTACTTTGCATACGATCGCGACGCAAATCATGCTCTTCATGTCGATTTGCACGTTGCTCCTCGGCACGTTCTTCACCCCGATCACGTAACGATAATGGCTTGTACAAGCGTTTACGGCCAGCCATATCCGGGTATAAGACGCCTGTATGTTTTTCGACCTCTAACTTTGTTTGCAATCCCGATGCACCTAGAATATATTATTGCAAAATATTACATCACGTTGTTTATGAAAAATGCAAATTAAGATCTCATCAAAATGCATAAACATGCTATTGCAATGATATAAGTGTTTACACATACCTACTAAGGAATGCCAATTACCGGTATCTACAAAGTCGGACCAAAAGTCAGCGACCGCTTCTTTATCTGCGTTAGATATGTCTTGGGCCGTTAGGGCAGTCTCATAAGCGGAATCATGTTGTTGGGCTATTCGATCGTCTTCGTCAACCGACTAGTCTAGTGTGTTGCCCGGTCCCAAATACTTATGATACGGCAGCACAGGCATACTGACCATAACTTACTTGCTTACTCCCTTTTATACATTAACATTTGGTCACGTGGGTGCGGGGAAAAGGGCGAACTGGGAGCTTGTCGAAAAAAGAAGAACCTTTCTTTTTTACCCAGTGACAACTACAGCAGGCAGCTTGGTTGCGTAACCAAGGTGCCTGCTGTATATAAAAACTTCTGCAATCGAGAACACGACAGCAGGCACCTTGGTTACGCAACCAAGCTGGAATATAAGATACCTAAAAACATCTTTTTTAAATATTAAAAGTCGATATTTTCATCAGTAATATCTATTACCTATCTGTGCACATTGTTCTATTAGTGACCTATTCGGCCTAATTTTCATTCTGTTTTTAATATCTTTTCTAGTATCATCTGTTATTCTAGGTGCCTTTTAGTATTCTTTTGCGGAGGCAATAAACTTCTCTAAGAACTTAGTATAACATTATGAATGAAATGTTGGCTATCCGCAAGGTGGGCGACCTGATTGCTCAACGTCGATCGTAAATGCGTAGCAATAAATACTTCTCGAGAGTTTTTGCGAAAAAACAACGGATATCATGCGCTGATTTATCACCATAAATGATATTGAGGCTCATCAGCATGTACTCGAAACAAAACAATTTTGGTCTGCAAGAAACTTTAGTGAACTGCTGCAATGACTGTTTTCCTCTGACTTGAGCAGTTGGTCTGAGTTATCTGCGAATATAAGCCAATTTCTTCGAACTTAGCAACATGTTTATATTCACATACGGACTATCACCGAAACTTGTTACTAGGCTATTGGGCGTCAGTTTTAGAGAAACGTCCCTGTACATATGAAGTACAGCTCACTGAAGTTAACAGTGTCGCTGCACAGATGGCACGTTATGTATGTTCGAGGATAAATCAGAGAGTATGACTACCATTGGTTGAAAATAGTATACTCAAAGAGCTCACCTGCACAAGAAGATGACCTTACAGCAGCGACTTCGACATCGAAGAACTATCGGAGGCTCTGTGTCACAGATGCAGGGGATTCAGATAAAGCAGATTATAGCGATCAACCAGCATCCCTTTAAGCACATACTGAAGAAAGCAAACACAAGGATAAGACAATCAGATCCCAGACAGAATGGGAGGTCACTAGCGCTTCTGATTCCAGTCAACAGACACACGAGATTAGATTTTTGCGAGTTAGCGCTCTTCTTACACACCCAGCTTGATTTTCAGACATTTAAACGCGACACATTGGCTTTGGAACGCCATAAATTCTGATCAAGCAGTTGTCTGTTTATGCAGATACATGCTTGATAATAACTAGATCGTGGACGAACCCGAAGAGGGCATTCATTTCGGTGCTCGGGGTAGACTAGACGGTTTGGACATAATTTTAGAAGACGTCTAATTCCACCATATCATTGCATGTTTATACTAACTTAATTCTGAACACAACCCTATTCTGATTGAACTCGAGGATGAGTTCGAACCTCTATCACCATGACGACACAGATGCCACTGGCAGTGTACACATACCACATGAAGTACCACCTCCCGCACGTCGTCTGCATAAAAAGGGAAGAAACCCTCGAAGACGCTGCCTAGGTTCTCATTAGCGCAGTCACAAAAGTGATACGCTTTGCTGAGAACCCGGTGAAGATCTACCACCCATACGTCATCCCAGTATACTTACAGGACGAGATAAGGAACAAGCATGCTGGGGATGATTCGCAAGAATAGGTGACCCGAAAGATCGAAGATTGGCGAATCAAATAGCAGATATCCGATGTGAGTTCCAGGAGAAGCGAAAGATGGCAAAATAAGCTGGAATCCCTGGAAGAAGCACCAAATCTATGAAAGAAAGCACTGGTAGGTATACAGAATACGAAAATTAATATCGAAAGGGGTTATATATCAACCTTCAGTGATTAAGTTAACAGACTTTCCCAGCAGGAAATGACTCGCAAATACGTTTGGGTTCGGTCTTTATATTCCTAACAATATATTTTTATTTTCCTTTTTATCCTACTCCGTTTCTATTATGAAGTTTAGTACATATAAAAGTGCACTGGTTATAATTTCTCTTTGACATCTGTGGACTATTTCTGAGGTAGATCGGAAGACTAAATGCTAAAGCCATATCTACAACTCTAACCGCGCTCTTTAATTTTTCCATACATTGTTTTTTATTGTTAATTTTAATTTTTACTGATGATCCAATATACAGGGTGTTCCAAAAAGAATATACGTACTTCGAATGCATGTATTTATTAAACTTTAAGACACACTAATATGAAACTTTACACACATATTTACGAACCTGTCTAGTTCAGATTACAGATGTACAATATGTCCTCCATCAGCGACACGAACAATATCACATCGATACTCAAATTCGTCCGATATTCGGGAAAGCATGTCTTTCGTCACTGATGTTATGGCAGTACGAATCCGGTTCTTCAACTCTTCCAGATTCTGTGGGAGTGGTGGTACATAAACGTTGTCTTTAAGAAAACCCTACAGGAAGAAGTCACAGAGTGTCAAATCCGGTAACCGTGGAGCCCAGCTGAGACACGCTAAGTCGGCAGCTCCTTGACGACCAATCCAACGGTTCGGTAGAGTTTCATTCAGATTATCACCCACTTGGTGACTCCAGTGAGGGTGTGCGCCGTCTTGTTGAAAAATGAAGTTGTCTTCGTGCAGCTTCGGAAACAACCAGTTTTTTTAACATAGCGAGATACTGCTGACCATTAGCCGTGTTTCTATTAAAGAAGAATGGGCCGTAAACAGATAAACGGTTATTGCACATTGATTTTAGACGGATCTCGTACATGTTCAATGGCTGCATGTGGGTTCTGTAGACCTCAAATTAGAACATTGTGTTTGTTTATCAAACTACTAACACGAAAAGTCGCTTCATCACTGAACATGACGCGTTATGGGAAAGTGTTATCATTGTCAATTGCATCACGAACCTCTTTACAAAATGCCACACGTTTCCGTTTGTCATCAAGACGCAGAGCTTGTAACAACTGTAACTTGTACGACTTCATAACCAGCTGACGTCTCAGAACACGCCAAATTGTTGTTGTAGGCAGTTGTAATTCCCGACTGGCACAGCGAGTTGATTTTGAAGGATTACGTTAAAAAGCAGTTTGAATTCGTGCAACATTTTCTTCAGAAACACGAGGGCGGCCCGGACTCTTTTTTTACATACACGTCCTGTATCTACAAACTGTCGATACCATCTGCGAATATTCCACCCATTCGGAGGATTAATTTGGTAGCTCAACCTGAAGCCTCTTTGCACAGTAATCAGGGAATTGCACTTCGCAAACTCAAGAACACAAAATGATTTCTGCTACGGAGTAGCCATTTTAAACATATGACGGTTACCAAGAAAAACAGAAGGCAACTGACGTCTAGCGGCTATTAAGTAAACTAAACTATGTATTTGTTTCTCCAATAGCCGAGCCGAGGCGCAGCGATCGATAGTTTGGACAAAATAATACTTTGTAATATATTCCTTTTGAAACACGCTGACTTGCATCAACCAGTGTCCTAAATGCTTTCTCTTAATCGATTAATTATATCAGCAAATATCGTTAGTAGATGATAAGTGATTTGACTCTATTTTAAATTGTTGTGAGTTAACACATTTTGTTTTGTATTTTTTATGGGTTATTTGACCAGTAACTGGATTTTTCTCTTGCTACGTTTTATGTTGTTGAAATTTGTATATGTGAGTGATTTTCTGCCATTTGTGGTAACAGCTCTTCAGAGTTTGTCTTTAATGTTGAAATTGCTCCATAATATAGATTTATTGTCGAGTGAATCGGTATATTCCTGCTTCTGGTTATTATGTTTAGGGGATACTATATTGCAAACATTTGCATTTATAGTAAGCGGTTCAGTATTTCAGGCAATTGTCATTGCTTGTGTAAGTTAGTTCGCAAAGCTTTTCCAAGCCAGACATACAGGATACAGGATTATAACTTTATGAAAATATACATTTCACAAGGCCCAAACTAGCAAGAATATGTTGGTGAACTTTTTAAATTTATATTTAATTAAGACTCTTTTAGTATAGGGTGTATTATATTATTTTGCTTTAGGGGTTGAACTATACTTCGTTATGATACATTATCTACATTGCTTAATATACTTTATACTGTATTATATTAGATTATTCTTTATTTCTATATATTACATAGCACTTGAGTGTGAATAAATTTTTATCATTGAGGACAGAAAAATAAATATAAATCAACTTTATGTGAAACTCTATAGACTTTATTGTATTATTAAAATAGAAAAGTTTTGTAAGCATTGTGTATGTATATAATTGTCATAGAAAATTTTTTATATTTAAGTCAAAGAACTTGAAACTACATAATATAAACTATCAATTGTATGTTGGATTTTATTAATGTGCTTAAATATTTTAAACGTGTTGCAAAGTAAGAGAATGTGTTATACAACGAAGCTTATAATTGGAAGTCGTACATTATCAGTGCAAATAAATTAATTTCTAACTCTGAATGAATTTTTCAAAGGATCTTGAAAGGGTTTCCTTCATTGAATTATGATTCAATCTGGCTAACGATTTTCTGCGGGTACAGAGTTTGTAATTCATTAAAAAGTTTGCGCGTTTAATTTTTCGTTGCAAAACGAAAGTTGCTTCTCAATGCAAACTCTGCAGAACAAAGACCAAATAATTTATTTCATAGAAAGTGCAAAGAATATATAACTTACATACATATTTTCTTTAACAAAAACCTAGTTGTTTTGCGTATATAATAATAATATTTAACGTATAATAATTTTTGTACTTGTATATTTTTTTAGTACTTTTTTTAATATTATTATTTATAAATTTCTTTCATAAAATTAAAATGTTGAATGTTGAATTACCTTATGATATTTAACTAAGAAACATAATATTTAATTTTGTAATACATAACATCTATAGATATATTTATTATCTTACTATGCACTGATACTTTTTTGGTTAAAAATTATGTGATAATTCTTTAAATATATCTAGTTATAAATATTCTCGATGTTCCACAATTGTAGGAAGTTACGAGAGAAATTTCGTATCAGATGAATTGTATCGTGGAAGGTATACAATATGTATACGCTAGTGCTTCTTTGGAAGTCGCTCAGCCAACAGCATTATATTTTGGAAAGATACCAATACGTACCAGCATGCTTATCACAATTATACAAAATAAGAAAGAGTGCGCGACATATTTTAGTTCTTCCGTTACCCATTAATATTAAAGAACGTGTCATATATCCTACCATTTTTGGTTTTCAAGGCATTGGTAGTATCATTGGTTGTCCTCATTTTGGTCGTCCAGGTTTTGTATGTATAGCAACCACTGCAGCACGTGTTCGTGGAAAAATCGTTAAAACATTTCTTCAAAATGGTGTATTATAAAATCTTACTCCCAATTGAGAACGTAGTTCCTCAGAAGGCCGAAAGATAATTATATTAGTTCAGGGTGGTTACCATCCGACTTCAGTAACAGTGTGGCGGGGTCTTTCCTACGAAGGTGTTTGAGACTATAGTGAAGCTTCTCAGACTTCCTGTTTAATAAAAAGAAATAGATGTATCAACAGAATTCGCCATGTACTGACAACAAAACATAAATGACGTAAACATGTCTTTAAAAAAAGTATTCGCGAGAGTTTCAACTGGTCGTCTAGTAGCTTCAACTTATACGCTTTTGACTTGATTATGAAGTGTTTTTAAACCATATAATTAAAGGAACGAAACAACGAATAAACGTAAATATATATTTTTAAGCCAAATTTTGTACAAACGTCTACTGTGTTGAGATTAATAAATGACAAAAAATGTAACAAGAAGGTAATAAACTTTTTGTCGTTTTTAGCCTATCTGTATCGAAAAATTCGTATTGATTTTCTTCACTTTGGATCAGTTTAATTCAGTAACGGTCGATTCTAACATGCCAAGAAATATTGCGACAGTTATCCATTGTTGAAGAGAGATTGGTCTCAAGAAGGTGTGTATGACCTAGGAAAACTACCGAACAGAAAAAGGAGAATAAGGTTATTTGTCTTTATGATCTAGCATAGTATCTCATGATTAGTGAGAAGCAATTGTTTGTCAGATATAATTGATTTCCTATCGTCCAAAATTGATTCTTCCTCTCACTAATTGGTACCGTGTCCTTAGATTAGAATTATGTAATATATGGATAGACTGGTAAGGTGTGGAGAAGTTCTTTCTGAAGAATCTTTTGTCTGTTTCTAATTTCATGATAGTTTTAGACGAGTCCAGAATCGAAGAGAAAGAAGATAGGTTTCGAATTTTTCTGTAGAACATGAGACTGCAGTCAGTGTTGTAGTTTTGTAATTTTCTGGTTTATGTTTATTCTTTTCGATAAAAAAAAGATAAAGATCTATATTTAGAGTTAGAGAATAGTGTAGAGAATTTGAAATAGTTACTGTAATACTAAAACTTATTTTAGAAATTTCAATTATTTAGTAAATATAAGATAAACCATGTACATACTTTTATTTGCCATCCAAGAATTTTTGTCAAACCTTTTTCGAATTGTAAATCGAAATATCGTTTTTTAGAAATCCCTTATATGTATATATGTATACGACCTTTAATGTTTTGTTCCTACATAAGAATAAATTACAATGGTTAGTCTTGTAGGCTTTCGTAGCCTGAAACTAAAGAAAATATTTCGAAACTGATACTGTCAAACATTAAAATACCACTTATGAGACATTTCAAGAATCACAAGATAAAAAGATAGATGTGCGAGGAGTTTTCGTAGAAAGTATTATACACTGCGGTGCTCTTCAAAAAAAAAATTAACTTTAAAAATAAATTAAATTATTATGATAAATACTGAGAGCATAATAAAAAATGAAGTAGTTAAAAAAGAGCATTAACGGATTTGTTACGCGATTAGAAAACCTGGTCCTGAGTGATCCAATGACCAAAATAGACTGATATGGTCAGGAAAGCAAACGCTCCCAACTAAAACTCGAAAAACAATCATGCATGTACCTATGCGTGCGACACGCTTTTCCTAAATAGGGAAAAATATTAAAACAATGGTTTCGAAAATAAAAATAATGGATAATAAGTTGACCCTTACGTTATTTGTTTAAGAGAGCACTAATTAAGATAGAGTAAAGTTGAATATGCGAGCGTACAGAACCATCGTTTAACTAGTATTTTTACTAATATTGCAGGTTTCCCCGCGGCAGAAGTAGTACTTTAATTTGTGTGATCTAGCTTATATTGAAATTATTTTAAATGTAAATTTATAGAAAATGATGAGGAATTTTTTTGTGTAGACGTAAAATATAATGATAGTGACTTTCTCATTAACTCTATCTGCCACCTTTCAGAGATGTGAAATTCGTTTCGTTTCCGGAGATTTTAATTTAAACTTTAATAAAAATTGGAATATATTGACGTGTACGGTACATATGTTTCGATGCTATGGATTAAGACGGTTAATTGAGGAAAATACCAAAATACGATATAAATTGGCTAAGAGTATAGATTTTAAAACAAAGGCTGTCGATTCTGGTTTATGGGAACATGGTAGCACTATAACTTAGTATCTGATAGTAAACAGAGCATGAACACATTTACATATTTCATTTGAACAGGAAAAACTATTTCTAAACATTCTTTCTTATTATTTCGAGATATGATCTCTAATTATGTATTTTGAACAAAAACGTGGAAATTATATAATAGTAATTGGATACGCTCTCAAATTCGGCAAATGACTGAAGATGTTTGGGATCTATTCCAAATATAACGGTCAATTTATGGAACTATTACCAACAAAACAAGAATGAATATCAAATTATTATATTCAGAACCAAAAAATATATAATAACCATTATGAACTCTGAAAATAAAACTGGGCAAAGCATGGGCTTTGCACCCAAAATATCTGCAGGAATAGATCGATGGAACTTCAATAAAAACATTAAAAATCTCTCAAATAGATTTTATGTCAGGTAGATTAAATCAAGACACTATTTATGATTGATTGATTAAAATTACTGAATCGTTAAACAAAAAAGCATGTACGCGCCAATTATGTACTAATACCTATCTATGGATGTAGATGGTGTGCTTTTAAATATGCTTAACTAGTATAGATATCAAATTTTGTGCATAAGCGCAGAGACTTATCTTCGGATCACAACGATTTCTAGTTTTCGTCAACGATTTATATGTGTAGGAAAAATTCCATTTAGTTCAATATGCAGATACATCAATTATAGTATTAAGTGATTAACATGATGAGCTTGTTAGAAATGTAAATATTTCAGTACTGAAGACTTCCTATTTTGCTAATGCTCAATCACGTGTTTATCTGATCTAAGTAAAACAAAATTATTTTAAATATTGACAAATGTTACGTAGTACACTATTTGAAAAAAAATATTTCCCTGTTTTTAGTACAATATTGAAGATCATATTTCCATCGGTTTATTTATTTACGTCTGTTAGTATATCTTGAAGGAAAACTAATCACGCTTCATTGTTATATGAGAATAAGTTGGCTTCACTAAATCTCCGTGGTGAATTTGCTGCGAACACTTTCCTTAATCACCTCTTTCACGAGATTGATTTTTCGTTGGTAATTAGATTAATTAGTCTCAATGTTCCTAGACCTTCTGCTAGAACTTGCACAACCTTTGTGGTACCATGTACTGTTAAACTCTATTGGTTTTCCGGCAATAGGGAAAATCTTATTTGTTATCATCATTATACATATCATTTTCGTAAAAGAAGAAAATAATATATGTAACCACAGCATTAAATTATTAGTATAAATTAGACAGTAGACATTATGAATAATTATATTTTTAAGTTCTTCATTGACGAGTCTTATTTTCATACCCAACGAATCACTCATTTTACGTTTTCCATTATTTCAAGCACTTATTATGAAGAGTGTGTATATGAGCAAACGAAGACGATGGAAATCCCTTGCCAGCAAAACACGAATTTAAAAGCAAGAGTATGCGAACTTGTCTATATATATATATATATATATATATACATATTTATATATATACAATAAATAATGTAATAATACAATATATATATTATATATACTGCAGAGGTGGGAAACGCGCGGCCCTTAGACCGTATGCCACTGTTTTATGTGATTTCTTGGAGGGTGCTAACTAAGGTAATAATAGCTTGACAGGTAGTAGTAGTCCCTTTCCATATCAGCAAGTTTTGCTTCCTCACATCAACAATTCACGTAGGTAATTTTTATCTTCTGGTGCATTTTCTGCTTAAGCCAAGTCGATTCTGTCGTTTCTTAAGGCCCGCTTACTACGGCGATTACATCTTGGCTCTAAGTGGGCTGTTCATCAATAGTTGAAAGAACTGAAAAGAAAGAAATTGGTATTACTCTCTACGTACTAAAAGCGTTCTTAGCCAATCCGATCGGGATAAGTCTGCCGATCAGTGCTGTTAACGTAAATTTTTAGGGTTGCCGCAATATTTGGCTTAACTTAACAACGACAAATTTTTAATTTTTTTAAATAACAAGGAAATCTACCATGCTGTTTGCAAAAATATTGCATTTTTGTCTGATATGATAAAACAAAACGATTTAAATATTTTCCTGCACGGTAAAACGAAGCATATGTATGATATGTAGAAAAGATCCAAGCGTTTCGAAAAAAATAACATTTTTCAAAACATTGTCCTGTCGCTCGAATATATCTGAAGTACACTTCCCCAGAACTAGCAAAAATGATGAATGAGTATAAATGTAAAAATAAAATATTCGACGAATATGTAGACGTCTTAGATTCTTCATTAGAAGAATATACAGAAAAATTCTCGATTGACTTCGATGAGTCCATTCCTGCTATGAAGCTGGTATTTGAGCCACATTTAGTAGATATATCTGAGACTCCTACAAAACTACCTATACAAATGTAGTTATTTGAGTTAGGGGAAGACAGTATCCTCAAATCTATTTTAACGCTAAAAATGAGAATAAATGAAATATTGAAAAATGCTGTTGAATATCCATGCCTACGAGATAATGCGCGCCGTTTACTTTCCTACTTTGGAAGCACTTACTGCTGCGAAAGTATATATACATATTTATATATATATTCGCAGCAGTGCTCCTAAAGTAGTAACGAGGGGAGCCGTATTTCGAGAACTGGCAACACTGTTAGTGTTGCCTCCGATTTGATGATTGCATCGCGAAGAGTGTCATTTTTGACAATATATTTACCTTGACAGTTTTATTATCCGGTCGCTATTTCTCTTGTTAACAGTAACTTGCAAATTTTATGTCAGCGAAAAAATGGAATTAAATCGCGAACATTTTCGTGCAATTATTTTTCATAACTTTCGACGTGGATTACCCCAACAAGAATGCATCGACGAGCTGAATTCTTTATATGGTGATGAAGCACCATCCAAAACTACAGTATATCATTGGTATAGTGAATTCAAACTAGGACAGCGTTGGACGATGAATTTCGTGAAAGTCGTCCCACAAATGTTGTTGTATCGGAAAACATTAATGCAGTGTCTGAATTGATAATGCAAGACCGTCTTGTGACATATCGTGAGATCGAGGCATCTCTAGGTGTTAGGAAGTCTTCAGTACTGAAAGATTTACAAAATTATGAAGAACTGATTTATTATTATGATAAACGTATAACGACTTTTTACTTTGTTACATTTCTAACAAGCTGCATATTGAACCAAATGGAATTTTTCCTAAACATATCAATCCTTGACGAAAACTAGAAATCGGAGTGGTCCGATCGAAAGCTTCTGCGCTTATGCATACAATTTGATATCTGTACAAATTATGAATATTTAAAAATACAACACCTACATACATCATAGATAGATAGTAATTGGCGCGCACATGCCTTTTTGTTTAACGATTCGGTAATTTTTATCAATGAATCATAATAGTGTCTTGACTTAATCTACCTGACATAAATCTATTTGATATATTATTTGTTTCCAAGAATTTATTTATTAAAAAATTTCTCAAAAATTTTCGGAAATAACGGCAAAGATGAAATATTTGAAATTTTTAACGTTTTTGTTGAAGTTCCATCCATCTATTCCTGCAGAGATTTTGGGTGCAAAGCCCATGCTGTGCCTAGATTTATTTTCAGAGTTCATAATGGTTATTACATATTTTTTGGTTCTGAATACAATAGTTTGATATTCACTCTCGTTTTGTTGGTAACAGTTCCGTAAATTGACCTCGTTATATTTAAAATAGATCCCAAACATCTTCAGCCATTTGCCGAATTTGAGAGGATATCCAATTACTATAATTTCCACGTTTTTGTTCAAAATACATAATCAGAGAACACATCTCGAAATAATAAGAAATAATATTTAGAAATAGTTTATGTTTTTTATGTGCTTTGCCCTATAAATTATCCTCTCCAAATGAAATATGTAAATGTGTTCGTGCTCTGTTTACTATCATATACTAAGTTACAGTGCTACCATGATCCGATAAACCAGAATCGTTGTCTTTGTTTTAATATCTATATACATAGCCAATTTATTTCTTATTCAGGTATTTTACTCAATTAAACGTACACGTCAATCTGTCCCAATTTGTATTAAAGTTTGAATTAAAATCTCCGCAAACACTCACGTGAACATACTTATTACATCTTGTATGCAAAACGCTTGTCGTGTTGACGAATTTCATACATATGCTTCGTTTTACCTTCCAGGAAAATATTTAAATCGTTTTGTTTTGTCATATCAGACAAAAATGCAATATTTCTGCAAAATGCGTCATGGTAGATTTCTTTGTTCTTGGAAAAAATCAAAAATTGGTCGCTGTTAAGTCAAGCCAAATATTGAGGCGATCCTAAAAATTTACGTTGGCAGCACTGATCGGCAGACTTATCTCGGTCGGATTGGCTAAAAACTCGTTTAGTACGCAGAGAGTAATAGCAATTTTTTAAGTTCTGCGCAACATGTGCGCATGGCAACCTTGACTATATATTACTCTTGAACAGCCCTCTTAGGGCCAAGATGTAGTCGTCATAGTAAACGGGCCTTAAGAAACAACATAATCGACTTAGCTTAAGCAGAAAATGTAACAGAAGATAAAAATTGCCGATGTGAATTGTTGAAGTGGGGAAGCAAAACATGCCGATCTGGAAAGTGAGTATTATTACCTGTCAAATTATTATTACTCTACACCCTTCAAGGAACGGAAGGCCACACAAAAATCGCATAAAGCAGGGGCATGCGATCTCTCAGAGCCGCGCGTTCCCCACTGCAATATATATATACACATATACATACATATATATATATATATATATATATATATATATATATATATATATATATATATCAGACCCATTTCAGTTTTGCCTGTCCTATCAAAGCTTCTGGAGGCAGCACTTCTGTCGCGACTGGTGGCATTTCTGGAAAAAAATGGTGTCCTGGCCGAGAATCAATTTGGTTTTCGTGCTGGTAGATCGACGATAGATACCATGCTGGCCATATTAAATTTTATTTGGGATACTTTTGAAGAATGTAGAAGTTGCCATGGTTTGGCGTGTGGCTTGTCTAGGGCCTTCGAGTGTGTACAGAGTGACATGCTTTTGCGGAAGTTGGAATGTTATGGCATTCGTGGTCAGGTATCGAGGTTGTTGCGTTCCTATCTTGAAGGGCGAGGGCAGGTTGTTCACTTTAATGGCGTAACGAGTGAACTAAAAACCACCAGATGTGGAGTGGCTCAAGGATCTCTTTTGGGTCCTCTTCTGTTTTGCCTATACGTCAATGACCTTCCGCAGCATGTCACGCAAATGGTTGTGCAATACGCTGGTGACACAACGTTTCTATGTAGAGGGAAGAGCGATCAGCAACTTGGAGAAGGGGCTCACGAAACGCTGTCGGAGGCCATGGCATGGTTTTCGGCAAACAGGCTGGTCCTGAATAAGCCAAAACTGTCAAACTGGCATTCACTTTCAAAAGGAAAGAAATTCCCGCGAATGCAGGGTCAGTGAAAATATTGGGAATAAATTTAGATACCAGACTAACCTGGAAGGATGAAGTGGACGCCCTCTCGAAAAAACTATCTTGTGCAATATATGCTGTACGGAGAATCAGAGCCATTACAAATAAGGAAACTGTAAAAACAGCTTATCACGCACTTTTTCACTCGCGGATGGCATACAGTGTCCAACTATGGGGCAATTCAGTGCATGCAAATGACATTTTTAATTTACAAAAGAAAGCATTACGAATATTAGAACAAGTTAATATAACGACACATTGTAGACCTATGTTCATAAAAAATAAAATAATGACGTTGGCCTCCACATACATATACAAGCAATTGCTGCGCACTAAACGAGAGCTACCAACCCAGAAAAGGAAAGGAGAGGGAAGAGCAATACAACTGAAATCTAGACAACAAGTACTTCTTCCCAACCATAGGCTACGTACTACTGCTGCCCAACACAAACATTTGGATATGTTTAACAAGTTTCCATTATCGTGGACTGAAAAACCCATTTTGAAATTCCGAAATGACATAAAAACATTTCTTTTACAAAACGGATTCTACACAGTAACGGAGTTCCAAGAGAAGATTAAATTAATCAAATATTAAACTGTATATTCTGCTTTGTGCACACATATGTTTACACCACGCTTACACACAGTACATATACACGTACATACACACACAGACCAAATTATAGACAATGACGTTACCTCCTTATTTGTATTATAATTGATGGTAAAATAAAGCTTATTATTATATATATAGTTAATTCAATTGATTTTAATAAGTAGTGGTAATATTAAGATTTTAGTTTATTTATATTATGAGTCTATAAATCATAATGAATCTTATTACATACATATGTTGTTATATATTACTATGAGTGTAAAAAGTGATAATAATATTTAATTAGCTATAATAGTGAAACATCTGCCAAATGTTATAAATAACACAGACCAACCATGAAAAAACTTTTTTTATAAATTTGGCTCCCCCTTTATGTTTTTTGACGTGCTGAATCCGAAAATGAACTTTAAGGTACCACAGGACGTAAAGTTTCCTCGCATATTTACTTTAAGTTATTTATGCATTGTAAGCGTACAATACCTTGGTCTCTATACCTAATTAGTAGCAAATGCTCAAAGTTTTGAGTATCTGTGTGACTAATTCAAAGAAAATCACTAAGGCATATACTTTCTAATCTGCAGGCGCATTTTTTACACTCACATCAAAATTTTTTCCCTGACGATCTTGGAGCAGTAAGTGAGGAACAAGGGGAGCGTTTCCACCAAAATATAAAGGAGATGGAGAAACGGTATTAGGGTAGTTGGAATGTCTACATGATTGAAGATTACTGTTGGGCCCTTCTACGAGCAACTCCAGAAGCTTCACATGAAATGAAAAGCTACACTCGGACTTTACCGCGAAGAGGTTGAGGAAATAGAAAACTTTAGATTAATAAGTAAAAAACTGATCATAATCAAACTTACACTACCATTGTAATAATAAATTTTCAAATTTTTTAATTATACTCTGATAATAAATTATGTACCTCTCAATCTTAACTATATATTTTATTATTATCATACACAACAAAAGATAAACATTGCGAAAAACTGGTACCTGGTAGAAAAAAACTGATCGAAAATTTTGACTCAGTACACTAAAATAGATTAGAAACAGATTGAACTTTAAAAAAAGTTTTTAAAAAATATTTATTTGCTGGCGTGTGTAATTGGTTTACAATTAAAAATTTATAAATAAACAATCTTGATATATACAATCTATATATAATATTAAAATTAATCAAAATTATCAAAGTTTTAATTATAATAAAATAATTAAATCAGTAATTATTTGTGCTCAGCTCAGAAACATGAATTATTGAGCCGCTCAGTAGGATATTTCATTCAATATCATATGAAAATCAAAGTACAATCCAATATTTAACGTATTGTAAATTTGTAGGTTTAGACAAGTTGGTCATAATAATATGGAAATTTGAATTAACTAATTAATCAATTTAATATGTTGATTGATTAATGTAAACTGTTGGTTTATATAATGTACAATGTCAACATCTAAATTCATTCGAAAAACAAAACTATGTTATTATAAATCGATTGTGTATTTTACATATACCTATATATATATATATATATATATATATATATATATATATATACGTATATATATACGTATACAGAATCCGAAGCCCTAAGAAATCGTTAACAAGACGCAGTCTGGACTTGGGGTTACCAAGATCAACAGTCCATAAGGTAATTCGTAAAAGACTTCGTTTAACTGCCTACAAGATACAACTTTTACACCATATCAAACCGGCAGACAAGTTTAAGAGATTCGAATTTTCTGTTTCCATGCTGGATAAAATTGATGAAGATAATGATTTTTTAAAAAGTGTGGTTTTTAGTGATGAAGCTACTTTTCATGTGAACGGAACTGTAAACAGGCATAATTGCAGAATTTGGGGTTCAGAGCCGCCCCATGAGTTTATTGAGTACGAACGTGATACGCCCAAAGTGAATGTTTGGTGTGCTCTTATGCGTGACAGAGTCATAGGTCCCTTCATTTTTGTCGAAAGGAATATCAATGGTGATGTCTATTGTGACATGTTAGAGGAGTATGTTTATCCTCAGTTGGATGACATTGAGGCGGAGAAAGGTTTAGTTTACTTCCAACAAGATGGGGCGCCGCCACACTTCAGTTTGCGTGTGCGTGAGTCACTGGACGCTCGTTTCGGCAACAGGTGGATTGGAAGGGAAGGACCTATTCCATGGCCACCAAGGAGCCCTGATATGACTCCGTTGGACTTTTTCTTCTGGGGGCATATCAAGAATCTTGTGTATGCGGAGAAAATTCGAAATGTTCGCCATCTCAGGGAACGAATAGAGAATTGCGTGGCGTCCATTCCCCCAGACATGCTCGCCAGGACAAGGGAAGAGGTAGAATACCGTTTCGACGTGTGCCGTGCCACTCACAGAGCTCACATTGAACTTCACTAAGTTGTTAAAAAATCTTGAAAATGTAAGCTTTCTAATCATGTATAAAACATGTATGTACGTTTTTTACTTTATTAAAATATTTTGTCTTAAAACCCCGGAGTGCTTTTATAGACACCCTGTATATATATATAAAATACATATATAATTATGTATCTATATATTGTGTATTATCAATTTACCAATGAGGAGGATAATGATGGGTTTTATTAAAACAACATAATTAATGTTTTTAGTTATATATATATATATATATACGAGGGAGCGTTTTTATATTCGCGGAATGGGGGACAAGGGGTGGAAATGAAAAAACCAAATTATTTTTCTTTTTCAATATATTCACCTGCAAGACGGACACATTTTTCACATCTTTCAATTAATTTATTTATACCCTCATAAAAAAAATGATTTCTCTTTATCTGCAAAATACGCCGAAACTGCCTCCTTGACTTCATCATCGGCAGTAAATTTTTTACCCCGCAGCTCTTTTTTCATTTTCGGAAACAGGTAATAATCACTCGGGGCCAGGTCTGGGCTGTAGGGTGGGTGATTCACAATTTCGAAGCCCACCTTATGCAAGGCAGCTAACGCAACGCGGCTCTTGTGGACGGGCGCGTTGTCGTGCAAAAGCAGAACACCTTTTGTCAATTTTCCCCGTCTTTTCTCTTTAATGGCTTCTTTTAGTCGCTCTAATATTGAAGCGTAATATTCTCCGGTTATAGAAACACCTTTATCTTTATAATCAATCAACAATATTCCTTCCGAGTCCCAAAATACCGTTGCCATGAGTTTCCCAGCTGATTGTGACACTTTAAATTTCTTGGGAGGTGCTGTGCCCTTTTTATGCCACTGCATGGAGTCTTGTTTGGACTCAGGTTCATAATGATGAACCCAAGTTTCGTCTCCAGTAACAATTCCACTCAATACACCATCCTCGTCTTCATTACAGAGGTCCAAAAATGCACGCGAACACTCTACGCGCTGTTGTTTTTGCAGCGGCGTGAGCATTCTCGGCACCCATCTTGCGCTGACCTTAAACGTGCCGAGATGATTGTGTAGGATTTTAAAAATTGTTGTATCGGATACTCCAACCATTTCTGCGAGTTGTTTCTTCTTTAGTCGAGCATCTTCGAGTACAATTTGTTCAACTTTTTGGATAAGTCCTGGCGTGGTCACCTCAATGCTCCTGCCCGGCCCCGGGTCGTCTTCAAGGGATTCCCTTCCTTGTTTAAATAAACTATGCCACTTGTACACCATGGTTTTTCCTGGACAAGAGTCGCCGTAAACCAAGGACATCTCATTCATTATGGTCGCGACTGATTTTCCTTGCCTGGAAAGGAACTTTATTACGGCACGATATTCAATTTTTTTCCATATTTCACTTTTCACTCCTGATTATGTTACTTGGTTGACGATAGCTCAAAGACTAATTGTCTAATAACAATGAAACTTCGTATTTATACTAATCATGAGTCGCTGCACAGGCCACGCCCCCAATGCGCCTACTCACCCCTCTATAACCCGCTCATTCCGCGAATATAAAGACCCTCCCCAGTTGGGAGAGTCGTCTACCTTGAGCCTCTGTATAATAATAATAATAATAATAATAATACATATTTATTGTCCAACAATCAATTATAGGACTAAATATATATAAATACTATAATATTATAGGACTAAACATTATAATACAAATAAGACGAAGTGTATACAGTAAAAATAAATTTCAAAAGTAATTAATAATGTAAAAATAAAAATAATACGACTAAACATTTAATAATAATCGAAAATTAAGAATTAAAAGAACCGACAAAAAAATCGCACAGAGTCTGTTGACTTTCAGCGACATATGACACAGTGGAGCCTTCTAGAGGACATTTGTTCTCGACGTACCGTAGACAAATGTGGCTGCGCTTCTGGAGGAGGAGCGAGGAACTGAAAAGTTTAGTTTGAACAAGAGGCCTGAACAGTCAATCCTATCAATCACCAGCTTGTAAAGAAAACGAACACTGTGTCTGGATCTGCGTTCTTCCAGTAATTAAATATTTTGCTCCTCCAACAAAACGTATTCGACGCCACGCCCGTAGATTTGAATGTGAGGAATTTCAGAAATCGACGTTGAACGCTTTCTGTTGCGCTTATCTGCGAACTGTACAAGGGATACAATACAGTCGACCCATATTCTAGCTTACTGACAACCAATGCAAAGAACAGTGATTTCAATATGCCGATATCGTTAAAATATTGTGTTATCCTCATTATAAAGTCAGCACTCTTAACCGCAGAACGACAAATATTATCAGTATGCATATTAAAACTCAGTGAGAAATCAAAGAAAATATTAAGGTTCTTGGTGGAGTCAACTTTCATAAGAGTGTGTCTCTCTAGGGAGTATGAGAAAGAGATTGTAGAAAACTTGTGGGTAGATAACATGGCAAAACGTGTGTCTATGTTAAAACAAAGACAATTAGACTTAGACCAAGACGAAATAAGGTCTAGACTCGCTTGAAACCGATTGACATCTTCAATGGAAGAAACAACTGCAAAAATGTTCATGTCGTAGTCATAGCACAGGGCAGGGCAAGAGAAGGTCAGCAATAAACCATTTATATTTGGTAAAAATAATAGTTGGCCAAGGTTTGATGTGACAAATACATTAGTAAACCATTACATAGTAACTTGACGGCGAAAACTTCTATAAAACGATAATAAGTCATCGCATGAACACTTAATGTAATATCCGATACTGCAGGGCAGGTATTCTTAATATTTGTATTTATCTTGATTGGGTACTAATAGGGACTCTAGGTCATTTATCTTCAGTTGGAAGACCTATTTTGCAATGATTCACTTCAACACAGTCCATATAGTGTTCATCTCGACCTTTTTCTGTACAAAAATAGTGTAATCAACGTTCACAAAAGTATGTCTTAGATTTATGCTTAGATATTTGAGAGGCAACCAACCGAGATAGATTTTTAATCAAGACATAATGGCCTTTAGGTAGACTTAATTTGGTTTCAGTACCTTTTTATCATTGTACGTATCCTGAATAAGCAATAAATTCACAATTAATTTTGGTTAAATATGTGGGAACAGTAGTGAGTGATTATTTTTAAGAATATATATTTATTACTATATTTTCCTTATTGTTTTTAAGAATGGATACATTTATTGAAACGTCCTCTTTTTCAGACCGTGAAATTTGTTTAATTGTCATTTGGAAATGAATTCCTTATAAATTTATGCCCATTCGGAACATTTTTTGATCATTATTTTTAAATTCATAATTGCGTGCTTTCTTTTAATACAATCTTATAGTTTTATGTAAGATGATCCTAGTTGTGGTGTAAATTTATTAATATTTATTTGAAGATTGATAATAGATGTTAACGCCCAACCGCTGTCATTTTCTATAAACTTTTCGAGTTCAGCAAGATATTGTTAGCAAACCGTTCTTGTAGTTTAGTGCCTCCTCCTTCTTGAATTCATTAAGATTCTTCTGCTAAATAAGATGGCAGCATCTTCCATGAACAATTTCGGGTCATACTAATGTACATTAATGATAATTCCTGTTCGTATACGCACTCAAAAAAGCGGATTTAATATCTTCCCATTTAAAATGGTTAGAAGCAGAATACTTCCTCAGTGTATAACTCCTTCCAATTATTTGAAGAGCGTTATATTTTTGTTTGAAACTTCTTATCTTGGCAATAGCCGTTGTAAGTTTTTATTTCTCGCAAACATTTTTAGCACTACTCAACGAGTTATTTAATACCCGAAGAACTTGATTATATTTTCTAATATTTACTTCGAGATCTCCCATATGAGTTTGCTGTGTTGCTGAGTGTTGGTTTAAATTATTAAATAGACTGCATCTTTACTCAATGATAAACACTGTCTGAATAACTCTGACGCCCATACCTTACTCTATATATTACTACAGGTATCATTTAGTTAGCTAATGATGACCGCGTGAGAGCATTTATTATTTTACGTATAAAATTTTCTCGGCAGCTATCTTTAGAGAGCATTTAGAGTTTCAAATAAATCGAATTCGGTTTAGTTATCGCGGGTATAGCTAGTTAATCATAACCTCTGATTCAGAGTTCTCCGAAATCTCGCGGTGACTGTTCATGAAATTAAAGCCAGTCATGAGTCATACCTTAGTCTGAACGGTATCTCGCAACCCCTGATAACTAGAGCCGTTTTGACATTATTTTCGACACCACAGATCCCTCTACAATACCTGTATGATTGATTCCGGGTAACACCCATCTAGCAGGCTCCTGACAACTTCACAGCACCCTAGAAGGCCCTCTTATGGGCAATAGTACTTCCTTGCAGATGCTAACATTCCAATCCACGAGTCTCTTATCACCTAACTTACCCTATAAATTTGAAAACGTCACTGTCTACCTGTCTATTAGTATATCTACTAAAACATATGTATGCACTGAGGATTGCATATGTGTACAGAGTAGAAAATGCAAAATGAAACGCCGTAAGAAAATATACGAGATTTTGTGCCAGAACGCGCATAGCTGTCGATAATCAGTTTTGACTACGAAAATATAATTTCCGAGAATACAAAGTGGTCATAATAACGTCAAACATGATTTTCAAAGCAGATATCAAACTGGAAGAAACCGTGTTTGATTAGTCGCTACTAAAGACACGGGGATCGTCCGGTAGAAGTATTCTCATGCTCTAACTCAGGGGTTTCCAAAGTATACGCCGCGCTACAAAGAGTCTCCAAGGGTGCCGCGATAGCCTCGTATAAACGAAAAAAATTAAAAATATAATTTTATAGAAAGGAATTTATTAAAAAGTTTTTTTGCACTTGATTGTAAATGTAATCAACAATGATTTGCTCAAAATAAATACTATTCATTTTATATAATGAATTTTAAATTTAATGTCAGTGTTTGTGTGCACGCGCGTATCTGGTTTCAAGAACTGGTTGCTAAGCAACAGCGACCACCCACTTTTAGCAAACCAATTATTGTCCTGCTTCTGCAGAATGTTGTAGTAGCGCCCAGAACTTTCGGGTATATTCGGAACAACTCGTATTTACATATAAAATATTTAAATTATGAGTTTTCTTGTGTAGTTGTCAATGGTGAAGAGCATTCACAATTTGTTCTTTGTATTAAGGTTTTATCTGTTGAATTATTTCTTCTGAGTAAACTTAAAAGGCACTTGGAAACTCTTTACCCAAGTATGGTTGGCAAACTGAGGGACTTTTTCGAAAGAAAATTAACAGCAGTAAACAGATAAAAGTCTGCATTTTCCAAACATTCCCAAGTTAACTGTAATGCACTTTTGGCATCGTATAAAGTGGCCTATAGAATTGCCCAGTGTAAAAAGCCTCATACAATTGCTTGATTTTACTTACTACTGTCGATATGGTAAAAATTATGCTCGGAGAGGATGTCGGTAATCAATTTTTGAAAATACCACTGTCCAATTACACTATCAGCAGAAAAATTTGCGATATAGCTGTAGATATTGCCGGTCAACTTTTAAATGCGCTGAAAAGCAAAGATTTTGCGATTCAGTTAGACGAGGCAACAGATGGCCACAAAGATGCGTATTTAATCTGCTGCGTCAGATATGTTGACAAAAAACAGTTTGACGTTTTATTATTTTATCAAGAGATTGAAGGGGGGACAACTGGGAAAGACTTGTTCGAGGTTGTGGACAGTTTATGACAGATAATATTATTCACTGGTAAAAATGTGTTGGTATACATATGTATATACAGATGGAGTACGATCAATGGTAGGGTGTTACCAGGAACTAAAATCACGCATTCAATCCAAAGCACCTCACGCTCTTTGGACCATTGTATTTTACACACGGAGGCTTCGGCAGCAGAAAAATTTAGTATATGAACGACACTTTAAAACTAGTGATGCAGGCAATAAATTTTATTAAAAGCAGAACCCACAAAGCTAGATTTTTTGCCAAAATGTGTAATGACATGGGCCCTGAACATTAATCTCTTTTGCTTTACAGCAGTGCTCGGTAGTTATCTCTGGGCAATTCTTTACTAAGAGTGTATGAACTCAGAAACGAAATGTTTTTATTTTTACTCGAAGAAAATCATGCTCTTGCTAATATGTTTACTGACGAAGATTTTTTTGGCTGAATTGGCCTGTTTAACTGACCTTTTTGTAAAGTTAAATATTCTGAACGGCTCCCTTCAAGGTAATAATGCAAACATTTTTCAGCTCTTTGATAAAGTAGGATTCAAAAAAAGCTTCTATTAGGGAAGAACAACTTGGTAAAAGGTGATAATACCCTTCTTTGGACCACTTACTTAAACAGAATAGCTTTATGTTAAAACATGAACTTAAAGATGTGTTCGTCAGCCACTTATCCAATTTGGAGTTCTATTTTCAAGAATACCTCTGGAAAGATAAAATAAAGTGTGTACAGTGGATAAGTGATCCTATGAACGCAGAGATCTCTGAGACTTTCACAAACGAGGAATCCGAACAGCTCATCGACATTTCCACAGACTCGTCGTTAAATTCAAGACTCCAGTCTAAATCTTTGATCGATTTTTGGTGCAGTATCGAGGATGAGTATCCAGTAGTGACCAAGAAGGCACTTCGATTATTAATACCTGTGTGAATGTGGGCTTTCAGCAGTTGCCATTATGAAATCTAAATATAGTGATAACCTTAAAATCGAAGATGAAATTCGTGCTGCTGTATCAAAAATAACACCAAGCGTCCACGAACTGATCGAAAATAAACAAGCCCATCCCTCTCATTAGGACAATAAACATTTTTGGAACTCTTATTACTTGTATTCAATTACGTTTAAAATAAATCTCTGTTTTGTATTAACTAGTTACTATATCTGTTCTCAACACGAATGTGATTTTCTTTATTTTTCGATTTATTTACGATTTCCTTCTCCTCCTTATTACAATTACTAAAAGAAACAAATTCACCAACTATTCGCAAAGTATTTAAACAAAATTAAGATCTGTATTTCCAAAATAAGATAGTAAAGTGGAAATAACTGAGACTGATTTGTCCCCTCTTATGACACGAAATTTATTCGGTAGAAGTAAACGCATGCCCTCGCTACAGGCGGAACTATAGTATCATCCATGATAAGACGTAAAAGTGGATGTAGCCGTGTCTAATTAGTCGCCTTTTACAATAAGAAAATTTTCCAGTAGAAGTATTCGCATGCCTTCGCTTCAGGAAATATTTAAACAAGGTCAACTCAAAGTCGCTAGTTAAAACGCAAAAATCGAATATCACAGAATAAAGTCAACGGAATGGGAATCGAAGAAAATACATGAGTCAGGCGTATGAACATTTGCATCTTTCAAGTTCGTATACCTTTCTCTTAATTTACTAAATACGAATAAATCTAGAAAATACTCATAACTTTTGATACTAAGACGTCATATATGGATAAATCTATAAAACTTTCAAGCTTATTAGCAAAGGATGAACTAACTCTCATTTTGTTAACTTTAAATCTAACTTACTCTTCAATAAGAAAAAAACTCAGACAATACTGAAAAAAAAGGTGGATCAATAAAATACGTTCTGTATTTAATTAACGAATAAAAAAGAAGGGAGCCTCTTTTCTAGCCAATAAAGGAAAAGTTGAGCACTATTACAAGTTTATTATGTGTGTCCGTATATTTTGCATTATGCAATATTAAAAAAAATATGTATATATATTCCTTTTTCTCTTTTTTTCTTTGCTAACTAAATACCATACGTACTTTATTGATCCACCTTTTGCTTCAGTATTAGTTTAGGGCTTTCAGGGTAACAATACTGTAGTCCTATTAGATTTAATTAACAGGGAACCTCCCCCACTCCGAGTTTATTTATAAGCAGGCAGGACATTACAACTTTTTTGTTTCTAAGTTTCGATTAATCGTTGACCATGTTTATTGGTTCTGTATATAGATTAATATTTTTGGAAGAATATTCGTCATTTCATTGAAATTATCTAACTTCTTTGATTATTATTTCCCTCGTTCGAGATACCTAAAGTTGTTTTTCTTTAGGTTGTAGGACTAAGAATTATGCAGGTTTTGAGTTTTTGAATTCTAGCCTTTTTTTATGAGAACGTTATTAATGATTGATATGGATAATCCTACTTAGCTTTATTCTTATACTTCTCGAAGCAACTAGTCTGTGAATGGTAACCTAAATACAGTAGCGATCCAATGTTTCCGATCGTAACTTTGTAGAGTGTGTAAAAGAACTTGATATCGCGCGTGGTGTATCAGAATTACAATTGGTTGAAACCACAATGCGTTACCTTCAAACAAATCTTGCGCTAGATTTGTTCTATCGCAAGATCTGTTTGAAGGTAACGCATTGTGGTTTCGGTCATTTCGTCATAGATATAATAATTGGAAATCTTTGCGTGACTTACTTATGAGGCATTTTGGATCACCTGATTGTAAGACCAGACTCTCTGATGACATTCAACGCATAACCTAAGATTGGAATGAAAGTTTCGTTGAACATTACACTTGTACGTTAGCATGTTTAAGCGATATGGATAATTATCGGAAGACATGCAATTGAAATCTGCTCGTGCGTAATTTCATCCATTCCTATACTATGCAGCTATCTATCGTTCATAGTATTGTGCAGTTATACGACGAGTGCCTTAAGCTAGTGTTGAAAGAGTATAGGGTTGATCATTGTAAGCTTCCTTTACGCCGTCGTGCTAATTGTATTTTGCCTGTATTCATATTTCAGAGCCTAAGGCGTCCAGATTTTGTATATATACTGGAGCTTCTGTCAGTTCAGTGCATACTAGCTCTATTTGTTGCTTTAATTGCGATAAAGCTGGCCATTCTTTCAGTGTATGTTCCGCGCTTCGGTGGACGTTTTGTGCTCGATGTGGTGAGTTAAGGGTAACTGTGCGTACTGCTCCAAGTATTCGGAAAGAGTATATGATTTAGATCGACAGCATTCAGAACATGAGACTTTAGTAGAGGATGTAATAACTAAAAGAGCTATGATTGTTGATTTGAAAAATGATTTGGTACAAGTTGGGTTGGGTTGCTGAAAATTCAATGTGAAGAACAATCCAAGGAACTGAAAGAATTGAAACAGAGACTGCAGGGAGTTAAAGACATCCCATTAGAAAAACAAGAGCAATTTAGATACGAAGGCAGACTGAACGTAGAAGGTCGATTTCATCAGTTAGAAGAAAGGTACGAAGCGAAATTGGTAGAGATCAAGTAGCAGTTTGTAATCGTTGGTGGAGAAAACGCAGTTCTTAAGAAAGAAGTTGAAAATATGAAATAAACTTGTTGAAGAAAATAAGAAAGACTTAGCATGTTACTTAAGAAAGCTGAAGATCGCATCACGACGCTGCGAAAGGAAATCCAAATTTAAAGGCAGAGTTAACTAGCCGATAACGAAAAGGTGAGAATGTATTAGAAATTATTGAAGAAATGTATAAAACCTCAGTGAACTTGAAAAGGAAGGTACGTGACAGGCTTTAAATGGGTTTTCAGGTTTTGGTAATTGTGTAGGATTAGTCTTATTTTTGGTTAAATATATAAAGTTACGTGTTGAAACTACAGTCAATATTCAACGAACCATAGATCAACATCTTAATCCCAAAATCCCACAACTTAATACACAGCTTACATCATCTCTCCCCCTCTCTAAAGCCCACCTACCCTATATACGAGGTGTTACTGATCGCATCAGTAGGGTTCTCCTCAAAACCATCTTCAAAAATAATTACAAATTATCTTAAAATCACCTGGTGTGTACGGGATTCCTTGCTCATGCGACAGGGTATGTATTGGCGAAACAAAGCGGTCTATCGGCACTCGTGTTTCTGAACATGAGCGTTGTGCCAGGTTGCTGCGCATATCCGGTTCTGCACTTGCCGGGCATAGGCTGGCAACCGGGCACCATATCCAGTTTAATTCGACCAAGATCCTATCCTGCACTAACCATTATTATGGTCGCAAAATTCGTGAAACTATAGAGATCTTTAAGCACCCTAATAACCTTAACCGCGATGATGGCTACCCCCTACATAAAGCCTGGCAATCCTGCTCCTCCAAACTACCCAACCGCAACCATAACGCTCCATTGACCCATGACCCATTGCCCATATATAAACCCGTCCACCATCAACTTACACCAGTTTAAGTGCAGTAGTTAAGCCCTGAAGATGTCATATACAAATGGGTACGAAACTTCGGCAGATATACAAGCGACGCGGTTCCAGCCGGGAAGCTCAGAAGCAGGTAGCATGGACCATGACCGCCAGATTACCGTCAGGAATTTTATAAGGAAACGATGGAAAGCTATAATTTGGGCGATATTAGTTCGCTTCTTTTTCAAGAGTAAGTTAGATTTATGAAAGTTGAGAAAAAGGAAGTTATTTCATCCTTAGCTAATAAGCTGGAAAATTTTGTAGATTTATCCATACGTCGTCCTAGTTAGTATCAAAAGTTATGAGCATTTTATAGATTATTCGTATTTAGTAAATTAGGAGAATAGTATAACAACTTGAAAGAGGCAAAGGCTCATCCGTCTAACTTAGTGTATTGTCGTCGGTTCCCATTCCGTTGACGACTTTATTCTGTGGTATTGGATTTTGATGTTCTAACTAGCGGATGTGAGTTTTCGTTTGTTTGAGATTATTGAATACCTTATTTAAATATTATCTGTAGCGAGGCCAAATGAATACTCCTACAGGATAATCCCCATATCGTAAAAGGCGACTAATCAGATTCTACTAGACAGGTATTTGTAAAAATGGGTCGTCTAACTTACAGTTTGAATCTCTAGTTACTCATCCCCGCCTATTCGTATAATTGGTTGACACTAGTCGTACAAAAATATTCTTGGACATATGTGTTACTTAATGATTACTTCCTAACAACAAAAAACAAAAGAAAAACAATGACAATAAGTCACACCAGAAAATAATGTTCAGTTCACTACTGAGTTAAAAACCGAATTAAATAACTAACATTATGGCATATAATTGACTGTGGTCTATGAAATGCAAATGATTATGTTAAAGATAAAAAACTATTGTAATTAGCTGACAGCTAGCAAAAGTAAACAACTATGTCTAACCGTCGAACGAGTCCTTCATTATTTACTATTTACTAAAAAAGTTCTAATTAATCAAATTAGAGCTAACAAATTTTGGAAGGTAATATTTAGATCTTGAATAATTACCAGCAAGTAAATTAGAATTGCCAATTAAATTATAGTTAAACATTTTAAAAATATTATTCAAGTAGTGAACAGTTTAACAACTCCTTTACTTCAATTACGGCTGTTAATGTGCCAAATTTAATAATAAATGCTGTCTAACGGGTCAATAACTTATTAAAGTTAATTCTAGGTAAATTTACATTAAATTTAAACTACTGCTTAAATGTCATAAATCAGGATCTCAGCGCTCTTAAATGATCCGGAATTAGATTGAACGATAGCATATAAACTAAGCTATGAATTTCACAGTCTTATGAATCAAATATAAATCACAATAAACTAAATATTTAAATGATAATAATTACGAAGGTCATTGTTCCCTGGCTTAATTTCAATTTCCTGATGTTTCGAATCGAAGAGCAGATGCCGGATATCTTCGTTTAAATCCTTAAGACAGTACGTTAAACTCAGTCTTGTATAGCAAATGGAAACGAGATCTTCATAAAAAAATTAACCTAGTCTACTGAATAATAAATAACCTGAGGTAGGGAAGGAAAGAATCCTAAAGTCAACGTATATAAAAGCGGAGAATTAAGTCACTATGTAATTTATACAAAGTTCACAGATTACATACCCAACAGTTGATTTCGAGAGTTAATGAATGAAAATAAGTTGCCCTTCTTATAAGAAGCTGCCGTTTAATTCAACCTGAGCTTTCGATCACATGTGGAGGTTTATCGACTTTACTAACAATCCAATTATAAATTGATAAATTAAATCGATCGATATAGCATTTTCCAACACGATCGTTGCTAAGTAGTAACTTAATTCAATAAATATGCACAAGCAATATACATGGCGTGAACGATGGTAGACTTCTTAGCCGTCAATGTTATTAATCCACAGAGAGAACGATATGAGCAGTCATTAACTTTTATGCTGCTAATGGCATGACGTCACAAAGAAGAGAGGCCAAAAAAGGAACAGGGAAAAGCAAAATATCGATTCAATATTATGACGATACTCATACAAATCAACAAATTAAAATAAAAATGAAACTGCTAAAGAATTCTGTAACTCTTTCATAGTATTGATTACAGGCAATAAGAGTAATTTATCAAAGAAATGAAAGTTGCTCAAATAATTACTTCCTAAATTTTGCGATTCCACAATGTACAGCGGTGACCGCAAAATGTGAACATAAGATAAATTGCGCATGTAATAATATACACGTATTACAACGTCCTGTCCTGCGTTTAATAGGACAGAAAGATAAACGCCCGTATCCTAATTATCCAGCGATCCTCGTACTTAACTTCCAGGCCGCTTACTAGCTCAAAATAAATGCGGAGAGTGGGTGGGGGTTCTGTGTTAATATGATGTAATAGGACGCCTAAATATTGTAACCCTGAAAGCCCTTCTACCAATATTGAAGCAATGGATCAACAAAATACGTTTATTTGTCCTATTAGTTGTCCTATAATTTCAACCTCAACCTGATTCTCTTTTAACAAATTGGCTTAATTCTAATGGATACAATAACATTACAAATATATATCACAAACATATATGCATGTACCGAACAATTATTAACATAAATCAATTCAGGATATTTTTATTTAAGTAGATTTATGTGCTTTTAATCCTAATAAACTATTTAGAAACTCAATAATTAAAATTATTGCAGCAACAATAATTAACCAAAGTAGTCGTTTTAATGAAATTAATGCTTATCATGGCTGTATATATGGTGTAAGTTGTTTAAATAATTTTCCTATAATAGGAAAATAAATAAATAAAATAATAAATAAATAAATAAATAAATAAATAGGAAACAAAAATTTTTTATTGTCACAAATAGTTTTATTGCTTTTCAAAATATACTCACTGAAAATCAATGCACTTTTGCATTCGTTTAAACCAATCCGAAAAGCCTTGTTGCCACTGTCAAGGCGGTATATCCAAAAATTCCTCAACTGCCTCTTCCGGCTTAGAAAACCGTTGACTACGAAGTTTATTCTTCACGTGTGGGAACAAATAGAAATCACAGGGTGCTAGATCAGGGCTGTATAGCGGATGGGTCATCAATTCAATGTTTTGCCCGGTCAAATATTCAATTGTTTGAACCGACCTGTGAGAGCTCGCATTGTCAAGGTGGAGAATGATCTGTCGCTTTCGTTTTGTTTTCCTCGTTTCTTCAAAAGCTTTTGGTAAACAAATAGTTGTGTACCATTCGGAATTGACCATTCTACAACTCTCTAAAGGCACGGTTGCAACGCGACCGTTTTTTTCGAAAAAACAGACGACCATTTGTTTTGATGTGGTTCGAGCGCGAACAACTTTCGTTGCTTTTGGCTTATCTTGAAATACTCACACAGTCGACTGCTGTTTACTATCGGGCTCATAGGTATAGTTCAAAAATTCATCACCTGTGATGGCTGTATAATCTTCTTTGAAGTACCGCCATTGTATTTTTTGTGCATTTCTTGGCACCAATCAACGCGAGTCCTTTTTTGAGCGGTTGTCAAATTATGTGGTACCCAACGTGAACATAGCTTCTTAACGGCCAAATGTTCATGCGGGATCTTATGCATGCTGGTGTTACTAACACCTAGATATGTCTCGATCTCACGATATGTCACATGACGGTTTTGCATTATCAATTCAGACACTGCATTGATGTTTTCCGATATAACATCATTTGTGGGACGACTTTCACGAAATTCATCGTCCAACGCCGTCCAAGTTTGAATTCACTATACCAATGATATACTGTAGTTTTGGATGGTTCTTCATCACCATATAAAGAATTCAGCTCGTCGATGCATTCTTGTTGAGATAATCCACGTCGAAAGTTATGAAAAATAATTGCACGAAAATGTTCACGATTTAATTCCATATTTTCGCTGACATAAAATTTTCAAGTTACTGTTAACAAGAGAAATAGCGACCAGAGAATAAAACTGTCAAGGTAAATATATTGTCAAAAATGACACTCTTCACGATGCAATCATCATATCGGAGGCAACACTAACAGTAGATCCAAGATTCATCACCTGTGACGCCTTTAAAATGAATCTGAGGAGGATATATATATATATATATATATATATATACCATATATACTGTTATTATCTACTGGTTGGTTAAGTAGCACTTCCCTACGTAAGTTTGAAAAAAAATTCTTCGAAGGAACAGTCATTTCAATTTTCGGCTTCCTAATAACATTTTTCTTATAATATTTTTTATTAATACATTTTAGTACAATATATGTAATTACAAAAATTAAAATGACAGCGAATAAAATACGTATATTATGCCATTTAATATCGTGAATTGATATATAGGTATTGTTTAATTTTAATGGTTGTATCGATTCATAAATAGTTTTTATTAACTTTAACTCATTAAAGTTCGGCAATTTTAACTCTTGTAAATTAGTTTCATGCGCAGCACTACGACGAGTTCTTCGTGTGTTCTTTCTTCCCTTTCCTGGTATTGAACATTAATACTGATTGAAGTTTGATTCATTGATATCCATTAATGGATGACTGATCTTGTGTAATTCATTGTTTTCATCGTAGGTTTGAAGGGAAACACGTTCTACAGATATTATCAATATTCATGTTGGTTTGTTAAATGCTCGTATTATTTAATTTCACTTTTATTGTCGTACACGTATTGGGTCCATTTCACAGGGTATCCATTATACATTTTTGGTGAATAATTTTATTTTTCCAATAGTAATCTTCAATGTTGGAATAGGTTTCATTTGAAGTGTAATAAGTATTAGCTTTGAACGTAAGATTTAGGTATAAATATTTGATTATTAATCGGTATCGGATATAATTGGAAATAATCATATTGTTAAGAGATAATGGGAATATGTGTCTTAAATAATATAACATTATCGTGTAGGTCACCTTGTGTTTCAAATAAGTTATAATAATTGACAAAAGTACGAAAAGTTGAAATCTGACTTGGACTATATTTTTCATGTAAGTCATTTAATATATGTTTGTTTTCTTCAAGTTTTAAAATTGCCATGTGTAATATATTTAATCTAGCAAATGATATAGCAGTTCTCATTTCTTCTACAAAGGTTTTAACAAAATTTATCTGTATAATCAGACTATTTATATTGATTGATTTTTCGTATACAATTCGAATTTTATTTAGTTGATCCGACAGGATATTTTCAATTTCATTTTACATCTCAAAAGCTTCATTATATTTTAAAACAATTTCTTTTAAAATATTCATTTGTTCATTAATTTTATTTTATATCTGGTGTTCAGATTTTATAATATTTGGAATGAAGTTGCAAAGATCCATTTGCTCGCTTTCCCAATTAAATTTAGTAATGCTCGCTTATTTCTTCTATAGGGATTTAAAAATTATATGAATTTTTCTTTAATGTTGTTACTTAATTGTTTAACATTTTCAATTTCATTTATTAAGAATATACGAAAATGATCTATCTTAGAATTTAAGTTGTTTTCAAGTACATTTAGCCCGTTATTTAATTCATTTAATATTTCTGTAGGATGTGTTAACTGTATATAATACATAAAGTTATATTGTCACATGATTGATTTTACTTTATCGATTTTCACAAGTAATATTGAGTTAACAATTTCTTTTGTTTGAATGGAGTTAATGTTGTACAGCAGTATCGTCGTTATTATCGTTTGAATAATATTCTTCGATTAATTTCTTATCTAAAACATTTCATTGAGGCTTTAATAATTTAATATATTGCTTTTTTTTAATTTTTTTCTTTTGTTGCTTAGGTATTGCTTCAAGTGATTAAAATTTTTTATATAAGATGTAACGTCCTATCCTGTGGTTAATAGGCCAAAATAGATAAACGCCCATATCTTAACTATCTTGCGTTTAATTTCCAGGATGCTTACTAGCTCTAAATAAATGCGGAGAGTGGGAGGATTTCCCTGTTAATACGATGTAATATGCCTAAATATTGTGACCCTGAAAGCTCTTCTGCCAATATTGAAGCAATGGATGAACAAAATACGTTCGTTTTACCTTCTGATTAATATCTTTAATGACCAGAGTCGCTTGTGCAAAAAAGAAAGCGAAGCTATGTACAGGTTTATTGAGTGATATACGTTTTGATTGACAAAGTATAGAGTTTGCTAATTAATTCCAACTAAGTATTAAAAGTAAGTTATTATAGCTCAGTTACTATAAATTAATAATTTTTTCCTTTTAATTTGGTAATTATTCCAACTAAGTATCTAAAGTAAGTTATTACAACCGAGTTAACTATAAGTTAATATATTCTCTCCCCATCTATAAGAATAATTCTGCTACACACAAAATTATACACTAATACGTGTGCCCTTAATTGAACACAAATAAAAACCACAATAGAGCGCATAAACAACTATCAATGAGCGAAATGAACACATAAATGTTGACTGTGTAACGAGTCTTTAGCTAATTATAAATGTACACAGTCAAAGCCAAGAATTCAATGTAGGTACTTTCTAAATTACTAGTTTGTCTATCGACACAAAAGTTAGGTACATTAATTCCACTATTTAACTGAATTAACAATTACATAAATTCCTCCTGTTAAGTTGCCTGGCTCTAATAATTTTTTTTGGGCTCAGAGAATTCTATTTCGGGCGCGTACGATCTTAGATGTCCTCGAACTAAATAATATGGGTTTAATAAATGCATTTGCTATTACCTCAGTCTGTACAATTGATTAAAGACAACAAATTATTATACGTATAAAAAGAAGGTTGTACAAACGTCCTTATCCCAGATATTAGTACATCAACAAACCTTGGTGGACTGGTCAAATATTTACGCTAGCTCTTGAGATCCTCTCAGATTAATGAGCGTGGGATTTCGCACACATCTTTTCTGCGTTCGTACTTTAATTTACAACAAATAAGAGTACCCCCTCCCCCCCAAAAAAATTCTGAAGTTGAAGTAGAAAAAGAAACAAAAGGAATTAGACCACCAGTTGACGTTGAGGGTAACAATATCAATATTCAAAAGCATCTCTTCAACAAAATGCCATCCATACAAATTCAATTTTTAATTTTCATACACGACGTGCAATGAAGTTTTTTACAAACCGGGTCTAACTAGCTTACCATAAAGTCAATAAAACTTCGTAACCTGTTCACTTAAATCCAACTATGGTCGCTAGGAGAGTAATTAATTCTTTCCGCACAATAAGCCTTATTACTTAAAACAAAATTAAATCTCGAAATTGGCGTAAGAGCAGAAATTTGCTTTCTGAAATCGGATGTAGAAGAAAGCAATTCGAACATAAATGTTAAGCAAAAAGTGAATGATAAGATTATGGCTAGATAATTACAAAATCACCGGGAAAAATTTCCAATCAATACAAGGACCATAATCACATGATTTGATTAATTAAATTCTATTAAACAAAATTAAAGTTTCGGTGGAATCTATATATTAAAGTCGGCCGTATTGATTATCAACTACAGTTGACAGATACGAGAGGTCGTTAAGCGTATCAAAGAACAATAAAAACACACTTATTCCAGTTACATATACAGGTTGAATTTTATGTTTGTAACAAATAAAGTTAACTTATTAGGTTTTTTACTAGCGTCTAATTGTACCTTTTGACATACAGGTTCATTAATGTTAATTTAAGGAATCTTTTTATCTTTATCTAATTTTTCTAATTTTCGATTATTATTCTTTTAATTTACTATATATTTTTGTCGTTAGTAATTTTAGTGTTTCTGCATGATCGCTACAATAATTAGTTAATAGTTCTTTTTCATCTAAGTCGAAAGGATCTTTATGATTTAAATCGAGTTTTGTTGTTCGAATAGGGGTATATTCTATTGGTGAATGATCACTATTATTCTATGACAGCAATTTATAATTCATTAAATTTGAAATTTAATTTGAATTTTATTTTGTTCATTTTTCAATATTCGCAAACTTTTATTTAGAATAGAATAAAGTCTTTCTATAGAACTATTACTGTTTGAATTAAACGGCGTTGTATAATGAACTTCAATTTTATGAAGCGAACAAAAATCTTGCACTATTTTATTTTTAAATTCGGTTCCATTGTCGCATGTTAAACCATTGGGATCATTATTTATAAGGGATATTATATCTATTTCGTCTATGAGATTTCTTTCTGTTCTGCGTTTGTGTTATTCTTAACTTTTTTATGTATTATTTTGCAATCGTATTCATTTAACAATTTAGTTTTTTGTTTATTGATTCCATTTTTATGAACATATGGATTTCTATATGATTTTGTGTAGTTTCGGTAGCTTTAACTCCGTGTTTAATTTGATTTGTAAAAGTTTATTTTTGCTATCATAAGACAAATCAGAGAATTTAGGTATTACTTTCTTTAACCCTTGTTTTGTTCTAAATTTAAACGATCTTTCAATTTATGGATACTATATATTGAAAGGTTTTGTTTGTCTATTAGAAAGATTCGTCATTATCGACATGAGGTCAGGTTTACTCACTGGAATTTTACCGTTTGATTTAAAACCGATTTGGGGATTTCCAAATTCTTGGCGATTATTGGCGAAATACTGCTTAACGGATCTACTTTGTGTGTTTATCGAACCTATGGGGAGCTTGACGTTCTGAAAAATGATTGTTGATAATCTAATATATATATATTTATTGTATATATAATCCATAAATAAAATTGGAGAATTATTTTGAAAGACAAGCATTTCTCTATTCGCATGTTGTGCCATTAGTGGTGTATAATTATATGAATTTATATGTAATGTTGATGTAGGCTTCATGGGTATATTAATTATTTTATTGTTCATAATTGGTTTATTAAATTGACCTTTTAATAATTAAAATGCTTAATTTTGCAAACTATTCAATCTTTTTATCGCATAATATTGCTTACGTAATTACGTTTCCGGTACTTCGAGTTGTAATAAATATCTATTAACACCGTTCTTGTTAATCATTAATATATCTATAGCATCACTATCTAATTGATTTATTAAATACCCTTTTCTAGCTTGATCTAATGTGTGATCTGATATTCTTTTTGCTAATCGTCTTTTTAAGCATCCTTGGGCGAGTGTTCGCCTATCTAATTTATCCCTAAAATTTTCGCGTGAAGTAGTTTTAATATCTGGTATATTTTTGTATATTTTTTTACAATATATGGTCTAATACTTGATCTTTTAACTTAAAAGTTAGTACATTTGAAACAAATTGATTAAGGCTTTCATCTCCGGTGTTATCGCATTGATTATAAAATTTATCACAAATGCTAATAAAACTTTCGAAATGCAATGTGTTACCGTTAAAATTAGGTATCAAATCTGTGTTTGCTTTGACGGCAGTTGTTGTTGCCGTTTTTAAATTATTCCTTACACTCGTATTCGCCAAATTTATATTAATCGGGACGTGCCATGGTACTACACTTGGTTTTGAGATTTTTCTCTGTTTTAGTGCCGATTCGATTTTTAGCATTTAATAATTTGTAAAATAAAGTAAAATAAAATCAAATATTTCAAAATTAAATTTAATCTAATTCTCAAATCTCCCTGTGTCCTCTAAATATTTTCTTAAACCAGAACACAAGAAGTCAATACATTCAAAATTATAATTAGTACCGAAGAAAATCGCAGGTATTGTACAAAAAAATGGCATTCAATAAGTTATTCGTGGTCCAAAGTACTCCTGTTATACAGTAACTAACTAAAAAACAACTTATACTTTGGAGAGCAAAATAGAGAATGTCAATGTACACATAACTCTTCGTGATACAAAGTAGGACATGCACCCACATTTTATATGCGACAGAACACGAATGAACGTACTAGTAAGCTCACTAAGAACACAAAGTCCTAATACGAATCAAAATATACAAACATAGTACATATAATCTATCTTTGATAAAATAATCTTTCTATTTAACAGGAACATGTCAATGAAAAAGAAAGGTTGTTATGCTTAAATTCTACAATGTTAACTCAATTAAAACATTCACAAATTCTAGGTTGATAAATTAATATAACCTACAGAGATATAAGAAAGTGTGTAAAAAAGACAATCATTAATGTAAACTACACCTCATTAGTAATGCATCTATAAGCAGAAGATACTTATAAGCAATATATTGGAATAACTGTAAAAGGTTGTATTGTACGATTATTATTAAAAGAATCAAAATATTAAATATAGAGAAACTTAATTTACAACAGGTAATTACTATTATACACTATGCTTACAGTAATTTATATCTGTTTGGCAAATACAAACATAGCAGTTACTTATTTACACATTGCATTTTTCAAATCTGCTGAAGTTATCGTGAGTAACCCGGATGATCAGTACAAAGAAAGAGATGAATCCGAGCAAAGTTATTACAAAATTATTAGCGACGCGAAATATTTGTTAAGAGTACTTTGCTTAGCATACATAATCATAAAAACAATTTCTAAAGGAATCAGTCGACATATTTTAAAAAATCGGTAGGTATATTAAACAAAAAATCCCGATATTATATTGCCAACGTTTTCTGATTTATATGAAGAACGGAAAGAATATAGAGATATAGTTAGGTAATTAATACGTGAAAATATAGAAATTACGGAAATATAAAGATCCGAGTTCATAAAGTCAGTTTTCGGTGAACAATTATGCGAAAGCGTGGGAAATTTTATATAAAAGATACGACAACTAAAACGTTTTCATTCATATTAATATAGATGTATTATTTAATAAAATAAGAAATAGGTAAAACATCATTTAGAGTACGAAAATTAATAGATACGATTTTAAAACATTTACAAAGTTCTCGGTGAAAAGATCGAATTTTGGGACATATTACTAATTTATTTAATAACAAAAAACTAAGATGATGTTATAATTATCAAGTGGGGTGAATATGAATCTTGTAAAGAGAATCTTACAGTAAATGATATGTTCGTTTTTCTAAAGAAGAGAGCCAATTTATTATAGTTACTAAAAATGAGACATGATAAGACACAAAAAACAATTTGAAAAAATAAAAAGATTATTTACTACAGATGCACATTCCTCTAATAAAAGAATCGGTAAAACGTATATTTGTCAAGACCGATGCAAGAATTTTCAATGCGAACAATATCAAAAATTACGGGAGCCAGAATGACTTGAAAAATCAGTAGAGCATAAATTATGTCTTAATTGTTTTCGAATATGCCACTTTGGAAAAAATCTGGCGTGTGCATCCACTTGTGAAGACGTGTGGTAATAGTGTTTGTGCAAGTGAGTGAGTTTAGTTTACGGTACGGGTGCATTTAGTGTACCCCTGCTAACCTGTCCTTCTCTCTAAGTGTTCGCGCACCCCCTCTACTATCAGAGAGTACAGAATTATCCCCGCCGTTCATTGGTTCGCGCTTCGGCGCCAGCTCCTCCCCTCGCGGAATGTACTTCGAGTCCGATAAAGCATCGGGCGGGGGCCCTACTTCTCATGTGACTGACGTCACAACAAAGAATTTCTCTGATTCGTCAGAGTTTCCGACCGCAAAAACTTCTGCGACCAATCAAATTAAAGATAACACTCCGTGTTCCTCCAAGGCGCCCAATTACCTGAAGCCGCCGAAACTAAGTATCCCAAACTCGGCAATCATTAAGCAAGCTGCATTACGGCTTGCCGAAAGTATCGCCAATATGGAATGGTCCATCGACAACCGCAATCCAGAAGTTAACTCACCTAAATCCGCCAAAGGGGATACTCAACGTATTTCCCCAATAAAAATCCAACTTAAAGAACTGTGGACCAGCATCTCCAATAGATTTGCTGCGCTCCACATCAAATTTATGAAAGCGAAAAACACTTTCGACGGTATTCGTGTTGAACTACAAACCTTCGATGACTACTGCAAAATGGTCAAATTCTTGAATAACGAGAATATTGGCCATTTTACCTATCGCCTACCCAACGAGAGACCCATTCGAGTCTTGATTCTAGGCGCACCTACCGCCATCTCCACCGACGAAGTACATCAAGACCTTACTGTTCAAGGTCTTGATATCATCCAGGTTCACAGGATGAAAGAATTCCGCGGGTAAATTCCTATGCCCCTTGTAATGGTTGAAGTGCCCCATACATCTGAGGGAAAAAAAATCTTCATCATCACCGAGGTCAATCGCCTTAAAATCACAGCTGAATCGCCAAACAGGCGTACTGACGCCATCCAATGTTTTCGGTATCGGCGTTTCGGACATAGAAAACATCTTTGTTCAATGGCCCCCCGATGTGCTAAATGTGGTCTTGACCATCACAGCAACGACTGCCCCAAATCAAAAGAATCGCTTGCCGCCTGTTGCAATTGCAAAGGCGCACATACCTCCAGTTATAGGGGTTGCCCCCAGTACCCCAGCATGAGACCTAAACCAGCTTCTCTGCCCTCTAAGACCACAACTATTAACCAAAACGCCCAGCCCTCCAGGGCTACACCTGCAACGACCTTGCCTTCTAAGCAAGCCGCCCCCACAAACATTGTTAAGGAATTTCCGTCTTTACCAAAGAGGAAAAACATTACTTCAGCCCCATTGGGCTGGGGCGGGGAAGGGCCAATTCCAACGACGTCTAAACCCGGCCCATCAAAGCCAACTCAAGAGAAACAAAACAAAACTTGCTTTAACATGGGCAACATAGCAGGCTTGCTGTGCCTGGAATTCCGCATTGGATCCAGCCTTACAGACGTTCATTTCACCGAAGAAGCTGTCCCAATAATACTCAGTTTCGCAAAGGAGATCTGTAATTTATTCAACGTTACCATTAAATAATCCACCCAGATCTCCTTTTTCGCTTAAAGTTATGGCGTGAAATGCCAATTCCCTACAACAAAAAGGCCTTGGACTTACCGAGTTTATGAGACGCTACAAGATAGATCTAGCGCTCATAAACGAAATTCACCTCCGACAAGCCACCACAATCCGAGTTCCTGGATATTCAATCTATCGAAGTGACCGCCTCTTCGGCCGCGGTGGTGGAACTGCAATACTCATCAAGTCATCAATCCCACATTACCACTGTTTCTCGCCAGTGCTAATGTCTATAGAATCCACCTCAATCAAAGTCCACACTTCTGCTGGACTCCTCAAGCTATCCGCCATATACAAAAGACCCTCTGCCCCGCTAGACACTACCGAACTAGACATTCTTCTTTCCGAAAACATCCCCACCTTGCTTGCTAGGGATTTCAATAGCAAGCACCCAATATGGAACTCCCGAACTACCAACACTGCGGGAAAAAACTGGCCGAGTAGATGGAAACAAACGACATCTCTGTAGATGGCCCCATCGAGCCCACTCATTTTGGTCACGTTGGGCGCCTAGACGTTCTGGATATCATGGTTGCGAAAAACCTTCCCTTCGACTACGCCATTTCGGCAGTACAAGAAATCGACTCCAACCATGACCCAATCTTAATAGACCTTGGTAATGACTCCACGGACGAACAGGAGCTTAGTACTCTAATGTTTCGACCAGCCTTCACAAAAACAATTCAAAATATCACTCCCCCTATCGCACATGTTAACAATACTAAAGAGTTGGAGGAGCAAGTTTCCACCATCACCGCCAACATTCAAAACGCCATTTCTTTTACATCTAACAAAGTCCCCAGAAATTCCAATAAAACCCCACTTCCTGGCAACGTGAGAGATCTCATCTCGGCCCGCAACAGAGCGAGAAGAGCCCTACACCCCGACGACAAACGACTTTACAATCGTCTATTTGTCGACGTCAGGCACGCCCTGATAAATTATCGAAATCAAAATTGGATCGCCAAAATGAAGTCTCTAGATGAAGATCCAAGGCTCTGGAAAATTAAGAAGAGGTAAAGCCCACACTCCACCTCTCCCCCTAATACATTATCTCGATGGCATGGTGTATTCCCCTCAAGAAAAGGCCGAAGCCTTCGCGGAATACCTGGAGCATTGCTTTACTCCAGTTTATGACCACCTTAACCATATCGATCAGGTGAACCGCGAAGTCGAAACTAGCATCAGCACCCCCGATCACTCTACATTCCACATGCCACCCCCCGAGAACTCACGGATATTATCAAGAATTTAAGGAAGAATCGAGCTCCAAGACACGACCATATATCCGCTGCCGCCCTAAAAGCCCTGCCTCGCAAGTGATTGATGTCTTTACTCAACATATTCAACGCAGCATTAAAATTACAACATTCCCCAACACCTGGAAAATGGCTAACGTAATCCTTATCAAGTAGAAGGCCGAAAATACAACTTTCCCACGAAATTACAGACCAATCTGTCTCCTGCCTGTAATGGGAAAGGTCTTCGAGCGAACTATTCTCTCCCGCCTTCACGATACTATCGACGATCACGACATCATCCCGAACAAGCAGTTTGGCTTCCGTAAATTTTACTCTACCGCTCATCAACTCCACCGAGTGGTAAACAAAATCGCGACCGGTTTAAATAACAGACAGGCAACGGGTGCCGTATTCTTTGATATTGCTAAAGCATTCGATAGGGTATGGCACAACGGTCTTCTTTACAAACTATCTCTAACTCCCGTCTCTCTACCGCTGATCCATTTGATACATTCTTTCCTCCGGAATAGATGCTTTGAGGTGAGAATCAGGAACTTCCATTTTGCCTTACGACCCATTGCTGCAGAAGTCCCCCAGGGCTCTGTTCTTTCACCGACCTTGTACAATTTGTGCACGCACGATATCCCTATTCCTCAAAATGCTCATCTCGCCCTTTACGCAGATGACACCTTACTATTTTCCACCTCTCACTCCGTTGTTCTCATCGAAGACAGACTGTAGAACTCCATAGACGATCTGGAACTCTGATTCAGCTGATGGAGAATCAAGATCAATCCAGATAAGATTAGCGCCATCATATTCAGCCGACCTACCAGGCAACGACGATGTTCAACAGGGACATTCGCTGGAACACATCGATCAATTATCTAGGACTCACAGTGGACACCAGACTCACTTGGAAACCCCATAGCGAAAAAATCAGCAACGGGACCATGATGTTCCTATCTCAGCTCTATCCGTTTCTCAACCGCAATAGCAAACTAAACTTAAAATTAAAGTTACTCATCTACAAACAAGTTATCAGACCCTCAATGACATATGCTATCCCCATTTGGGCCAAAACCCACATCAGTAGTCTCCAAGTTAAGCAGAACAAGGTCTTAAGAACTATTCTCGACGCCCCCTGGTATGTCACCAACGACAGAATTCATGCTGATCTCAACATGCCCATGTTTAAGGATTTCGCAATGCAACTTGCGGGATTCTATTTTCAAAATACCCCCAATCATGTTAATCCCCTTAATGCCGAAATTTACACTGGTTTCCTGTACGGTAACTACAAGCTCCCAAAGGACATCTTACTAGATAACCCACCTTAAACTACCCGCCATTACCATTGATGATCTCTTGGCTACTTCAGAGTACCCATCTCTATTACTAAGTCTACTTTACCATTAAAATCAGGGAAGGAATATTTTCCACATCTCAGTGTACCTATGGTTCCCCACATCACACACCACTAAAACCACTTCTACAATGACATCGCAGCAAAGAAGTAAGTTCATCTGCTGGAACAGCTATATATCAAAAAATGTCGTTTTCTTTACATTTCGTGTGTAAAAATCACAGAAAAAGCATATGCTGGTGCCGTCGAAAAAAGCGGATGATAATTCTAGTAAAGGTGTAGCGCCAGCAGCAAACAATTTAAAAGTACAATATCTACTTTCTATAGTTTTGATAAATATATTTAACGAGAATCAAATAGAGCATCCGGTACATGCAGTTTTAGATTCTGGCTCAGTTATGTTTAATTACGGAATTTCTTTCTAAAAAAAATAAATTTAATTTACAGTTATTAGTTATTATTAATTTTGCTGTTTCTGGATTAATTGATAGCTGACAAAATACAATATAAGAGTACAGTTACATCTGGTTAAGTGAAAAATAAATTCGGTATTAAATTACCTTTACTCGTTTTACCTAGAATTATGGAAAAACTACTTGTTCACAAAAGAAATATTTCTGAATTAAATTCCTAAAAACGGACGTTTTATAGTTCTCGGTCAGTAAAACTGTTGATTTTGGATATTTATTTTCGCAGATAATATGCAGCAGTCATATTAATTTTAAAAATAATGTCAATTTTGCAAAACACAAAATTAGGATAGATCGTATATTAACATGTTCCGAATCAATTACAAGAGTTGCTTCAAGTTAGAGGATATTTGAAACAAAAGTTTGTGGTCACAGAAAGAACTAGAATGTGAAAATTATTTCGCAAAAGCGATCAATCCTTAGAAGTATCTCTATTAATGGTGAAGCACATGTACCCTCCAATGGCAAAATAATAAAAAATTGGGCAATATAAAAATAAAACGCTGAAGATGAAATTGGAAAGAAACTCTTAAACTATTGTTAACAATTAATTCATTTATTAACGAGACTGCGGATCTAGTAAACAATTACTCTCAAGTACTCCAGGATGAAATGGTCCCCTTGGTATATGAGATCTCAGAGTTACTAATACAATTTTACTAATAAATAATCAATATAAAAAGTGATAATTTCGGTAACTAAGATAGCAAAGTTATTTGCATAATCTCCAATTAATTGTTAAGTTTGAAAGAGTAATACTGGTATATCAGATCTGAAAGTTATTTACCTAAATGACAGTTGATTGCTAATATCAAACGAATGATACTGATATTTCATCTGTATAATAAACACCAGCCAATTACTAATATTAAACGAAGGTTACTCATATTTCAGATCTAAAGTTATTTGCGTAAATACCAGCCAGTTGCTAATATTAATTGAAAGTTACTGGTATATCAGATATAAAGTTACTTACTTACTTAATCCTATAGACTCTTATACCTTTCGGTGTCGAGTCATGCTGGAGGGGAGTCCTCCGCTTCCCCTCTCTATATCTCCCTCCACTTTCCTCTGTTGCTCGCCAAAGCCTTCATGCTCTCCCATATTACTCCCCTCTTCTCCGCCGTCGCCCGCACTTCATCCCTCCACGTTCTGCTCGGTATACCCCTCTTCCTCTTTCTAATCTCCCTGGTCTCAAACACCTGCCTAATCAACCTCTCCTCGCCCCTTCTCATTATATGACCCAACCACCTTAGCTGACCCTGTTCTATCGTCGTTTCTATAGGGATTATGTCTAAATTTTCCCTAAATACCTGGTTCCTAATTTTATCCATCCTCGTTTTCCCCTCTATTTTTCTCAGGAATCTCATCTCTGTGCTTGTAAGTCTACTCCTTTGCCTCTGTGTTGTTGTCCAAGATTCGCACGCGTATGTCATTGTCGGTTTTACAACTTTTCTAATTATTTCCGCTTTTACCTGTCTTGGTATTTCCTTCTTGCTTAGGAAGCTGTTCTTTATGTTGTTATATAACCTACCGATCTTTGCTATCCTTTCATTTATTTCGTCGTCCAGGGTTCCTTCCATGTTTATTATCACGCCTAAGTATGTGAATCTATCCACCTGCTCTATTATCTCGCCATCTATCTGTATCCTGTGCTTCTCCTTCCGTGCTCCAATTATCATTGTTTTAGTTTTCTGTTTATTTATTTTCATATTTAGTTCCTCCAGTTCTTCGTTAATAATAGTAACTATCCTTTGCAGCTGTTTCTCTGTTCCCCCTATTATCACCATGTCATCCGCATAACATAGTTCCGTCAAGCTTACACATTTTAATCTCAAATATCCAACTGGATATACTTCTAGTCTACCTCTACTCTGCTTAATTGTTTCATCTAGAACCAAGTTAAAAAGTAATGGGCTCAGAATGCATCCCTGTCTCAGTCCAATTTTGTTAGCAAATGATTTGGATTTTTCATTTCTTATTCTTATGTAACTCTCAGTTTTTTCGTAGAGACTTTGTATGTTTTGTATTAGCCCCCTTTCTATTCCTCTACTCCTTAATATTCTCCAAACATCTTCTCTTCTCACTCTGTCAAATGCCTTCTCCATGTCAATAAAACAGGCATGTATCCGTCCTCCAGATCTAACCGCCCTCTCTGACAGTAGCCTGACAACAAATATCTGGTCGTTTGTTCCTCTTTCCTTTCTAAATCCACTTTGGCTCTCCTCCAGCTCGTTCTCTAAACTACTTCTAAGTCTATGCTCCAATATTCTGGCATATATTTTTCCGACCACGCTACCAAGCGTTATACCTCTAAAGTAGGTACAGTTCATGCTATTCACCTTTTTGTATATCGGTGTTATAATGCCTATCTGCCAATCTGAAGGCACTTTATGTTCCATTCTTGCCTGATTCATAATTTCCAAAAGTTCTTGTCTTCTCTCCTGGTTCATATATTTTATCAACTCTGTCGTGATTTCATCATGTCCCGGTGCTGTACCCATCTTCATCCTCCGTATTGCTTCTATTAATTCTTCCTCCCTTATTCTTTCTGTCTGTCCGCTCTCTTACTGTGTCATATTTTGTTGTTCCTTATTTTGATAGTCTCTCAGAACGTCTGTTCCGTCCTCCTCGAAGAGTTCTTCGGAGTATTCCCTCCATCTTCCCATAATGTCCTCTTATTTTGTAAGTACTTTACCACTTCTATCCCTCACATTCCTCAACATATTCGCTCTCGGCCTTCTCATTTGTTTAAGTGCATTGTAGAACAGCTTCCGATTTTTTTTAAACGCTTTTGTTAGTTTGTTGCCGAAGTCTATTCATGTCTTTTCTTTACTCTCCTTTATCGCCTTTTTAGCTTCTATCCGTTTTCGCTTGTATTCGTCATAGTTTTTCCTGCGATCCATCTGTCAGGTCTCTCTTCCACATCTGTTTCTTATCTTTCACAATTCTTTGTATTTCTTCTGTCCACCAGGCTGTTCTTTTTCTCGCAACATTAGTTATTTTTGTAGCCTCACAGCTTTCCTTCGCTGCCCTTATTAAACTTTGTTTGTATTCTAGCCATCTCTCTTGTATCTGTTGATATCCTGTTCCCTTTCCTCTATGTCTCCTCAGTTGTCTCTTTTATTCCTCTTTAACCTTTTCCTCTCTTAATCTGTAGCTTATAATCTTTTTCTTGCTTATTCTCGTCTTATCCCCTCCTTGCTCTTCATAATCCATTTTCATATCCATTCTGACCATATAGGGTCGCTACCTATTTCTGCACCTCTCTTCACTTTTATGTCCTTTACCAGGTTCCACATCCTCTTACTGACCAGATAGTAGTCTATAATTGAGCGTTCCCCTCTGATCCTGACTTCCCTTGTGTATTTGTGCACATCTTTATCTTTAAATTTAGAATTTCCTATTATTAGATTATTTTCCATACTCAAGTTAATTATTCGTGTCCCATTATCATTCAGTATATCTTCCCCTTCCCGGCCCAGCCACTTTTCTATTCCGTGATTATTTCTCCCCACTCTACCATTTAGGTCTCCCATTACTACTATATTATTATTCTCTGTGTTATCTATTGTCTCTTGTAGTTTTTCAAACAATAAGTTTTTCTCTTCATTTAATGCATTTCCGCTTCGTGCATAACTTACTATAAAATAGTACTTTTCTTGTTTGTGTGACATTTCCAGTTCCATAATTCTTTCATTCACCATTTCAACATCTATAATGCTGTTTTTATAGTTTGGGCTTACTATTATCGCTACCCCCGCTTGTGCTACTGTCGTTCGATCCACTCCTGACCACCACATCCAGTAGCCCTCCTTTATCTCTTCCATGCCCCTTCCCTTCTTCTTCATTTCTGTTGCCCCCAATATATCAACTTTCATTTTCCTCAACTCTCTCACCACCTCTATCTCCTTACCCGCAATACTCCTAACGTTCCATATCCCTAACGACGTTCCCTCTCTTCTATTTCTTCTTTTCAGTTTCGCTTCCATCATCTCTTCTCGCGTCATGTTCTCTCTCTTCATTCCACCTCCATTCGTTCTGCTTATTCGTCCCCTATTCCCCGTTCCCGTGTTCGTCATAGCTCCCCACTCCCCGATGTCTACATCCCCACTCCCCTCCTTCATCTCCACTTTCTTCACCTTACTCGGGTCAATGTTATTATTTTTACTATCGCCACCCAACTCATATCCCCTTATCTTTGCCACGTTCGTCTTTGTTTCTCCGTTCTTTCCTGGGCCTCTTAGTTTTTTTGTTTTCTGTATTTTTACTTCTAGTGTCTCTCTCGTATTCCCCGAGAGCTCCATTCTTTCTATCCCACTTGCATTCTTTACCCTCAATCGTAATTTTCTGATATCCTATCTTTACCCTTTTTCCCTCACTCCTTTCCCTGTCCCCTCTCTGTTTCAGTTTTCTCTATATTTCCTGTTCATCAGATTTAAAGTTATTCGTGTAAATACCAGCCAATTACCAACATTAAATGAATGATACTGGTATTTCGGATCTAAATTTATTCTTGTATATATATATATATATATTTACTAGCAAAATAATTAGTGACGCAATAGGACTACTCTAGTAAGTAAATCATTAATAATACTAAGCTAATTAGTTTTCAAGAGACATATAAATAATAGCATCTTAATCTATAAACAATGCGTTGGACTGGATACGTATGCAGGTTACATGAACTTATATTAACGTTATATTTATTGGCTGAAGGCCAATTCACTGAATATAATGGATAATAAACAATTTGCTACTAATGACTCTGCTTATAACTACTGAAATGTACAGACTGCAAGTAATAATTAAGATTCTCTACCTTGACCCATTTGAGTATGGTGCATCGAGGTAATCCGGAGGGTGTTTGAATCACCAAAAGCTTGTGACGATTATAGATGTTCAGAACGATCTCGATACAGGCTAGCAGATAATCACTGGACGACGTAGTGACTAACATAAAAGGCAGAGCTTTTCAAACTAACACAAATTTGTGTTTTGTTGCAACTATTAGCAGAATAACTCAATTGTTGAGGTCAAAAACACCAAGAATTTCAACTGTTACATGGAACCCTAAAAATTTCACATGAAAGCAATATCCTCAGTTATCGTGGAGGGTTGTAGAAACAATTTTCCATGCGAGCGTAGCACACGATAGCGTCAATTACTCCGCATATATGATTTTCTATAAGGATTTCCCACTAATACACTAATCCCACTTTGACGAAATTAAATTGAGTTACAACGAAATTCAACAGTCGAGAAAATAAACGTTTTCGCCGCAATAACTTAAATAAACACCATGAAGAAAAACGGATACAAACGCGAATGCACAGTAAGGCAACTCATTCTGTATTGTCTCTCGAATATTCCCTTAATTTAGCCAAAAAAGCCCAGAGAAAAAAACACACGATAAAATATGGTATTTTCAATCCTATATATTCCTATATTAAAAGACAATTAATTTCTAAAGTCCGACAGAGAGCCCGATTTCGCCAACGAGCATCAGCGACATGGAATCTCTAATTAACATATAATTAAAGGATATAGCAACGACAGAGGGAACTATCATTACCTTAACTTAGTTAGAAGCCAGATTTATGGCATTACTAACGAGATAGCACTAGTGATATTGCAAAGGAAAAAAGCGACTTAAGTTAATTTCAATTATAAAACAAAGGGCCGCTGGCTTTATGAACTCAGTAGACAAGGCTGTAATAGATCAAATTAAATTTAATATTATGGAAATTGTGCTTTTAGAAATTCCGATGAATCGATTGATGATTGGAAAATTGGACAGTTTATTATATTCGCAAAAAGTGTTAAATTACTACGTGCAGTGATGTTCACAAAGTTTGGGACGGAGGTCGACAACCTTTTTTTAATGCATTAAAATATATATATATATAAAGCTATATATGATACCTATGTATTTGAGAAATTAGAAATATAAACGTTTTAAAGGAATTCTACAAAATTTACGACTAATTAACATTAGAGAACCTAATAAAACTTAATTTATAAACAATATTGTTAATATATAAATTTAATAATCGAATTTTAAGTTTTTGAGTTAAAAATTAGCTAATGAATTGCTTGTTAATTTTAAATCAATCAAAAACATATTTTTATATATGTACTTTTTAAAATCCGCCGATACATAAGGATTTATTGGTTATGCAATCCAGAGATTTATGTGAAATGTCAGAAAACGAGCATTTTAGATAACAAATTGCTTAATTGTATTACCATACTTGTAAATGATAAATCAATTGGATCGCATAGTTTTTTGTTAAACTTTCATTTTTGGTGTTTCTCGTTTCATGTGCTTCATTTAAAATATTATTTTCTTTTTCTAAATTCAAAAATCGTATATTTATTTACCGAAATTAAAAAATCTAATTTCAACAGAATTAGCCACAAAAGACAGAAATCACGATAAAAGAGTTCAATGTCTTGAGACTATGTTTCCAATTGACGATTAGATAGTTAAAAGTTATTTGATGTTATTACATATTTTTGACATTTCTCACACATATCTTTCCCATTAGTAGTTATTAAATTAAAATGACAACATTTACTCTTCGTCACCTAATATATTGTCTGGTTCATCTGCATGTATTTAATTTAAATATTCCAATTTCAATCTAAATCCTTACCTCTCTATTCGAAAAATCTTTAAGACTTCCATCGGCGACACAAATAAATTTCACTTAAAGAAACAACTTGAGAAAGCACACGTCAAGTGAGCAAGAATGTTTTAAACATTAGTTATAACTGAATTTAAACAACCTGTGTAGGAGATATGTCAACTAAATTCATTGGTGAAATTCAATACTTTAGTTTGCATATATCTCCATTCAAATACAAGTCGAATTGTGTATATCACTTTAGAAAAATTATTTGAATACAAGTTTTTGTAACATACGGAAATTTAACTTCCATATATACATTTACTTATGTAATTTGTTAAAACCGAGATGTAATTGTTCTACGCAAAAACCATAAACATGACGGGGATTTCAATAAATTATTGCGGTACTGCATTTGTAAACTGGTACCCGCAAGCATCATGGTATTTTAACAAATGTTTCTAATTAATAAAATTCGTTCAGACATGTTTAAAACACATTCGAATATCTCGGTAACTATTTATGCAAACAATGTGAACCGGAGAAACAAGAGATTAATATTAATATATACATTTCATAAAGCAGATTTCTTTGGTTTTATATTTACAATAGTATAATGGTGTATTCAACATACTAACATGGATGTTTATCATCTTTTTGACTATTTTATTTTCATTTAATTTATAATTATAAATTAAAAAAGCTTTCAACTGTTAATATAAATAACCTACATGCATATATTAAGTATACTACGTAATTTATGACAGGGGCTGTTGAGATACTTTAGGTCATGAAGATAATTTCTAACAAGTACTAGTAATCAAGATAATTAAATATTATATCTATCGAACAGGCAATATATAAAAGTAATATAAAGACATTACGATTGAAGTTGTGAAGGCTTCAGTAATTGCCTCAATTAGAGTATGATTAGATTGAGAACAATAAGTTTAATTAACTTAATAGAAAAATGTAAGATATAAGAAAGTAAATGTAATTTTTATTAAGTACTTACAAAAGAAACCTAAAAAAAGCAAATAAAATTGAAATATGGGAAGAAGCACACCCTAAAATTATACCATAATTAAATTAAATTTTAACTAAATAAATTTAAGTATAAATAAGCAAAACATGAAAGAAATAAACAGAATGTAAATGAATGATAGAACGAAAAAAACTTTGTTAAAAGCATTCAAAATGCTCTTGTATAGAATACTTTTTAAATTTATCGGTTGTTTTTTAAAAGTTGATAAATTAGTATGTATTTAAAATCATCTCACTATTCCCATATAATTGGAAGAACGCTAATAAGTAGTTAGGATATGGTGACGTTTATTGCGTGCGTTATAATTATGTACCATTCATATCGTAATACCTAAAATTATTTACATAATCTTTTATCTAGCACAATAATTAATACATGTATAACAATTTAGATTAGATTTTGTGAGGTGTTCAAATCTATTGTGGTTCACAAAGCTTTTGTTAAAATATTTATTTTTACTTCCTTTTACTTACGTTAGCTGTAACTAAAAAAGAAAACAAGTGCATTATTATTAAAGGTATTCGGTCAATGTAGTTCTAATTTCGGAGAAGTGTAAATTAGAATCACGGATCAAGTTTAAGAGTCATAACGTATATAGGGATAAGATTAAAACTAGCGAAGACTTCCTTAAGCAGACCGGCCCACTAAAAATGAAATTAGCACGTTCAAAAGGCTTTTTCCCTAATCTTCGGGCTACGTCGATCGAGGAAAACGAGATTACTGATTGAGGAGAAACGAACGGGCTTAGATACTTCTTCAATAAAGTGAAGAGGTGACTCAGGATAATGTGAACATCTACCACACAACAATTATATCGGCAACACTAGTTAAAAGATTCGAAAGTGCTCAGTCTACTTCCCGGGGAATGAGGAATAGCCTCTCGCATTGTAAGCGACGTTGTTGCATATTACGCGGCAAAGGACTACTCATCAAGGAGATGAGTCCTAATCAGAACGTATAATACCTATAAACTCATTAATAGGTAATATAGGCATAAAGCCCACGTTCGTTAGTAACACACAAAGAGATGTAGATATAATACTTTGCACGAGAAAGTAAATGACTTAATTAACAATTCTCACTTGTCTGAAGAACGTTCAAGCTCAAACCATAAGCCGATTAGGTTTGATCTAGACACAGAGATGAGGTACAAATACTCATGTGAAACGGACTATCAAGGGTATAGAAATCCTTGAGTTAGTCGTTCAAGGATGTAGAGCGTTCAACTCAGAAAAAACATAATCAGGAATTAGCAGCCAAGCAGATAAATGGGGCTATTAAGGCTGCTTCTGGAATCTACAATCTTACTGTATTGGATAAAAGACTAAAAAAGAAACAAAACAGTTAAATGAAATGTATACAAAGACTATTTAAATAACACGGGATGTTGAGAAGGCCATACTCCTCCAGTATAGGAGAGAGATTTACAAACAACAGAACATGTTCTAGAATGCACAAGGTCCTAGCCAAGTAAAATAGTTCTGTAACTGAGATGGGCCTCCTCAGAAAGACTGATAGACTTACATGAAAAGCTATCCTATGCCATTGTTGATTATAATGACAGAAAGTAATTCAAAATTTCTGGATTCGAAACAGACTCGAACCTGTATCTGCCGTTTGGTAGACTGCTGCATTAATAGTAAGACCTTCAATTAGTACAATTTCAAGTCTCTTAATATGACATATATAAATTGTATTATGGGGAAATTTCCACATGGCAGAAACAAGTTCGAGTCCTACTCTAAAGTAGATATTTTTAACTAATTCCTGCGATTATAATCCACGATGGCATTAGGAAATACTAATATTTGTTATTCAAATTTTATCATAAAAACCTCTTTAAATTCTTGGCACGTTTTAGTTTTAGTTTATCCGATACTTCTTTGTTTGAAACGTTTAGTTTTTGACTTCTTTAAATCTTATCTCCAAATCCTCCCTCAGAATTATTTGCCAGTTCTAATTCTGTAGATTGAAACTGACTCTTTTTTGTAATAGTTGCGAAAGGATAGGGTTCTAACAATAAATTGGGGTTTTTGTCCTTAGAGTCAATCGTTTCTTACATTGCGGGCATTACTGCCAACATTTGCATTATAAACGAAACTACTACAATATCTTATTCTTCATCTAAGGGTCATATTAAAGATTACTCTTTTCTAATATTGTATTTATCGTATCACATTTATTCATCGACTGTGAAAAATATTCTGAAATTATTTTGTTTAAATTATATTAGTATCGATTCGGATACTTTTCTCTTTCACCTGTAACATACCTCTGCTGCGAGAGCCTAAAATATGCTTATAATCGAGAATAGAAATACCAGTTCCAATAAAAGTGATCAGGAGAACGGTTTGTATTTTGTCTACAAATAATTATTTATCTTTATTATATCAGTTATGTATTTTCCTTTTGTGATATTTGTTATTGTATTGTGTAAACACGTTTTGCAATAAAACTTTTTAATATTATTATTATTGTAATCGTTTAAATTCTTTTTCGAGAATATCGTATGCAAGACACTCAAAAATATTAGGCAATATTATTGTGTTACTTGACGAACTTAACCGTCTCGCTTTGATCAATTTATTGATTATAGTTATTTCTTCATGATTTTTTTATAAATTGTTCAACAATCTCAATTAAAAATAAATAAATACAAATTCTATTATTCGAATACTAAATACAAATATTATATTTTAGACCCTATATGTTCTTCTACTCCTACTATATAATTCTTCTTTTGTGTTATATCAATATATCAATCAATCAAATATAATTGCTTGTTCCCGGTCAGACGAGGTAAATTTGTAAATCGCGTCTTTTAGTGCGCTTGCAAACGTTTGCGAACTTTTCGTGATAGAATTAACTACATTAGGATTCACATTCAGGTTTCCTCCTTCCACAGAAATGCCTGACATATTAGTTCCACTCACTTTCTGAAGAAATTTGTCGGTATTTGTAGACCAATAAAATTACCATATTAAATGTCCAACCGCAATTGGACAGGTATCAAGTGAAATGCTTCCACACGCTTTAGGAACGCGTAGGAATACACAACAAAAAGGGATTATCAAAAAGCACGATTAAAAATAATAATTCAAAACATTAAAAGCTAAAGCTTGTATTGTAGCCTTATTCAGCGTATGCACTACCACACTTTTGTATAATTAAATTTCAATGCATTATAATTGATTTCAAAATTTTAGGATCACTTTGAAACACGTGCTTCCAGAAATATTGCGAAACGCAACTTTTATTATATTATAATAATTTTATAGTTGAATTCTGTCATATTATCAAAGTATTTAAGAATAACTGAGTGCTGACCATATCATTTGCAGAGAATGGTTGGATGGACTAGTGAAAATATTCATATGTATGTTTTATATTCTGAGTAAGCTTTGATTTTCATGAAATAATTATTATTGCAAATTCTAACAAATATTTGAAATCCTGTTATGGAGGAAATAAATTTTAAATTATATATTTATTATAACGAGGCTCATTAACCCTTAGTCAGCGTCGTGAAACAGTTTGCGAGTAAACGCTGTCCTGACGTCCCTCGGACCGCATATGATAATGGCCCAAAAAATAAGTAAGAAATTAAAAAATACAAATTTTATATTTTTGTTACATAGAGCAACATATAACAGACTATTATACGCTATAATATTTTAGAAAAACCAACCAAGCGAAGAAATCAACTAAAATTTATTTTTTTTAAAATACCTCACACAAAATAACTAGACTCTAAATTAAACGCAATAACTCAGTTTTATTTCGAATATAAGTCAAAATAAATTTATTTCCAGATATATTAAGTATAAATAAACACAAAACAGCTTAAAAAGTAAAAAATAATAAGTAACATAAAAAACGTGCACGGCTATATTGAAGACTACGTTAGAGTTCACCTTTAGCGCATTCTACGCAAAATTTTTTGCTAATCAAACGTTTTTCGATTTTCTCTAGGTAATTTGTCCGAGTGATCAGCTTCTGCTTCACCATAAATATTGTAGAGTGAGCCGTTTGGCCGCAGTGGCAGTTTGAATTTTCGCAGAACAGATTTGACCGGTTGTCCAGCGACATCTAGTCGTTGCGGGTTCCAATTTAAACGATTCCGGACGTCAATACGGCAAGTGGTCTCCGCCTAGAGGGCGTTGGTTGTCGAAATAGCATACCTATCTGAAATCAAAATCAAAAATTGTCGATATAAAATTTTCAAAAGGTCATAACTAAAAACATTTTTCGTCCGATGGCCACAGGCTTTACACCTAATGAAAGCACCCTTCGCAGTGATTAAAATATGTATAAGCTCGTCGCTGCAGAGCGAACCGTTTGGTCTCAGTGGCAGTTTGAATTTTCACAAAAAATTCTCGAGATATGATTGGACAACCGGTCAAATCTCGAGAATTTTTTGTGAAAATTCAAACTGCCACTGAGACCAAACGGTTCGCTCTGCAGCGACGAGCTTATACATATTTTAATCACTGCGAAGGGTGCTTTCATTAGGTGTAAAGCCTGTGGCCATGAAAAATGTTTTTAGTTATGACCTTTTGAAAATTTTATATCGACAATTTTTGATTTTGATTTCAGATAGGTATGCTATTTCGACAACCAACGCCCTCTAGGCGGAGACCACTCAGGCACTGCCGTATTGACGTCCGGAATCGACAGGTTTAAATTGGAACCCGCAACGACTTGGGCTCTCGAGATGTGACTGGACAACCGGTCAAATCTCGAGAACTTCTGCGAAAATTCAAACTGCCACTGCGGCCAAACGGCTCACTCTACAATATTTATGGTGAAGCAGAAGCTGATCACTCGGACAAATTACCTAGAGAAAATCGAAAAACGTGCTTAGAATGTAGCAAAAAATTTTGCGTAGAATGCGCTAAAGGTGAACTCTAACGTAGTCTTCAATATAGCCGTGCACGTTTTTTATGTTACTTATTATTTTTTACTTTTTAAGCTGTTTTGTGTTTATTTATACTTAATATATCTGGAAATAAATTTATTTTGACTTATATTCGAAATAAAACTGAGTTATTGCGTTTAATTTAGAGTCTAGTTATTTTGTGTGAGGTATTTTAAAAAAAATAAATTTTAGTTGATTTCTTCGCTTGGTTGGTTTTTCTAAAATATTATAGCGTATAATAGTCTGTTATATGTTGCTCTATGTAACAAAAATATAAAATTTGTATTTTTTAATTTCTTACTTATTTTTTGGGCGGTTGTCCAGTCACATCTCGAGAGCCCAAGTCGTTGCGGGTTCCAATTTAAACCTGTCGATTCCGGACGTCAATACGGCAGTGCCTGAGTGGTCTCCGCCTAGAGGGCGTTGGTTGTCGAAATAGCATACCTATCTGAAATCAAAATCAAAAATTGTCGATATAAAATTTTCAAAAGGTCATAACTAAAAACATTTTTCGTCCGATGGCCACAGGCTTTACACCTAATGAAAGCGCCCTTCGCAGTGATTAAAATATGTATAAGCTCGTCGCTGCAGAGCGAACCGTTTGGTCTCAGTGGCAGTTTGAATTTTCACAAAAAATTCTCGAGATTTGACCGGTTGTCCAATCATATCTCGAGAACATTAGTCGTTGCGGGTTCCGGTTTAAAGCAGTCAATTGCGGGCGTGAATACAGCAGTGCATGAGTCGTCGCCGCCTAGAGGGCCCTGGTTGTCGAAATAGCATATCTATCTGAAATCAAAATCAAAAATCATCGAGATAAAATTTTCAAACCGTCATGACTTCCACATTCTTCGCTCGATCGCCACAGGCTTTTCACGGGTCAATTTTGGTGCGTAACTCGGGACTTGGCCTTCAAATATGATTGTTGGATGCACTCTTATAGATCATGACATGATAATTACGATGGTTCAAACTAGAACATCATGTTTCTTCTCGTTCCGAAGTTATATGCACCTTTAGAACGCCATCATCAAGGGCTAATTTTGGTATGTAACTTGGGACTTGGCCTTCAAATATGATTCTTCTTTGGGTGCGTTCTTATAGATCATGACATGATAATTACGATGGTTCAAACTAGAGCATCGTATCTCTTCTCGTTCCGAAGTTATACGCATCTTTAGAACGCCATCATCAAGGGTCAATTTTGGTACGTAACTCGGGACTTGGCCTTCAAATATGATTGTTCTCTGGGTGCATTCTTATAGATCATGATATGATAATTACGATGGTTCAAACTAGATCATCATGTTTCTTCTCGTTCCGAAGTTATATGCACCTAGAACACGGCCGATTGACATTCTAAGCTCTCGAGGTAATCTTATATTCTGAAAACGCGCCCTCATGTATGGTTCAATCAACTGTTAGCTACAATTTTCATGAACTCCATCCTAGTAAGAACTTGTCTATCCCGGTGGGATTGATGTACAATATATGCGTTGGTTGAACTCATATCAAGAATACGGAAAAAAATTGCCATTGGCCATCGACATGTTCGGCGACTTGAGGAATAGACACTGCATTTTTGGTCCATGGAATCGACACCAATTTTAGTATTGTTATAAAAAACATTAATTTCATCTTTTTAGCTAAACGGGTCCCTCTCTACTGAATGATGCATTGACGACATCAACAAGACAGCCTTATTTTTTTTTGGTACGTGCGACAGAAGTGTATAGTCTCTAGTGAATCCGTAGAGTGAAGACCCTACTTGGCTATTACGCGATGGTAAAAATTCATTAGGAACTTCCCTTCTATTTTTTTTCATGGTTCCAACAATTGTGAGACCTTTCGATTTAAGAACTTTCGCTAATTCCATTGATGTATACCAATTATCTGTTGTGACATTACGATTAGTCCCATATATGGGTTTACATAATTTTATGACAGCTTGTGTAGGCATGCTAAATTTTTTTTCTTCTTGAGATAAACCAATGCTGTCACTACCTTTTCCATAGTATAAATATGTGTTGTAGATGTAACTGGTTCTGCCATCAGCAAGACATTGTAATTTTAACCCATACTTTGCAGGTTTAGAGGGCATGTACATTTTAAAGCGGCAGTGACCACGAAATGCCACCAACATTTCATCCACAGTTGTGTTGGAACCTAATGAAAATGAAGCTTGTGAACTTTCTGTAAATTTTTGAAGTAGCTCTGATATTAGAGCAGCTGGATTTACTTTTATTCGTTCTTGTCGATCATCTGGGTTGTCGAATCTCAAACAATTGAGAAGAACAGCAAATCTTCGTGCAGATAAAGCAAACCTAAAAACGTCTCTACCAGTCCCATCCATAGCAAATATTGAAAGGATATCCTCATGGTTAGATTTGAATACAGCTGTATAAATAAGTAAACCAATAAAACAGTTCATTTCTTCAAACGTGATTTCCCTAAGCTCTGTTCTGGACGAATCTGCGTAATTAGCTCTAACACTTTCAATTTTTTTGTTCGTCCAATGAATAACTTGTTGTATCATGTCATTAGTAAATATGGAATTCCAAGCAACAATAGGCTCTACTTTTGCCACTGCTGATCTAGAGATTTGTATTCTGATAATATTATGCGCTGGCGTTCTTATATTTTTATTAGGCGCTGTTGCTGACCATTTAAATCTATTCCGACCATAGAAGTAGTTTGGCTCATTATCTTTATCAGCCGTGGATTCCCCTGAAGATTCACTATTTGCTTGTTCAACTGGTTCTTCGTCAGCGGACTCCTCTGAGTCGGTATTATGTTCACTTTCAATATAATCTGCATCTTCTTCGTCAGATAATTCAACATTGGAGTCAAGGGAGTCGAGAATTTGCAGTACTTTTTTCTCAAAATTAGGATCATCATATCTAACACGTTTTGGAACAGGAGCCTCTGCCATTTTTTAACTATAAACAACAAAAAAAAACGTATTCTAAAAAAGCGTGATATGATAGTAATTTTTTGCATACCTAATGTCGTGAGGTCCGTGGGACCGCGAACATACGTTTACTCGTAAACAAATAATAGCAGCACAACGACACTACACCACAGGGTTGATAGTCAACTAACTTAAAGGTACTGAAACGGGCGACACCTAATTCTAAATCGTGGTGGGGATACTACCGAAACCTGATTTGCGGGGTCCCAGGGACGTCACAACATCGATTAAGGGTTAATTTTAATTTTTAGGTCATACTATTATTATCAAGCTATAAAATCCACAGAATTTGTCAAGAAAAATGGAAATGATCTAATAATGATAGAAAAACACCCTTATTAGGGAAAAATTGAAATTGGAAACGCAAACATTTCCACATAAATGACTGTTATATTATATTTATTTCTTTCGAAAATTCATATCAAATAATTAATGTTGATTTTGTTAGTCTGTAAAAGCTGTATCTGAAAAATCAAAAATTAAATTTTGTTGTACATATGTAGAAAAAATAAAGAAATTTAATCATTTGAAATTGTCATTATTGTAGTTATACATATTATCTATTAATACAGTATGTTCGTTTTATTATTACTGAATTAATCGCATAATTTTACTTTCTCTCTCTTCCTTTACCAGCAATAGGAAATCTCTCAAAACTTAATTCTGAATTTATTTTTAGACTTGACTTGCATCCAGCCAGAAACAATATGTGTTCTTATTAAGTACCCGTTTTATGAAATGCAAAAGAAATGTATACTACTAGATTTTTTATTGACTATAGAAAGCGTAACGACATGACCAAGAAGTTTCCTTGCTAAGGGTTGAAGACTAACTGGATACTTTATCAGTGACAAACTTTAGATCTAGAAAGTGGGTTAATAATCACTTTCTAGATCTAAAGTTTGATTTGCATTAGCGAGTTAATATAAATAAAGAAGATAAGCGGAAAAACTTTCATTACTGGAATGGTGTTTTGGCATTTAACAGTAATGCTATTTAACCTATGTAATGTTCTAGATACATTTTAACGATTTATAGAAACAGTATTGCAAGAACTATATTGGCGTACCTGTTTGATCTATTTCAACGATATTGTACTTGGAAAAGCTTTCGAAAGAACACATGTAAAACTTGAAAAAGATTTTGGGCAAGTTTAAGGCATCCAACTTAAAAGTAAGTCCAAAGAAGCGTCACTTATTTCAAAAAGAAATAAGTGGCTAATTTCGAAAGACAAACACGAATTACCGAATTTTTCAGGATTGTGTATATATTACAGAGCTATTTGTTTTAATGACCTAATGCTAGTAAGCCTACTTTGAAAAATAGACTGTGTTCAACTATACCAACATATCAGAAGGCAGAAGAGAAGTCATTGTTAATACAGATGCCAGCAATTCCGGAATTGATGGAGTACTCTCTTAATTTCAGAATAGTCAGAACGGAATTATTATGTAACAAGAAGGAATTTATTGAGCATAGTGAAGATTCTGGAAAACTTCCACGAACTAGCTCCTGCAATTCAAGAACATAGAAGGCCAAACAGTGAAATGGCTTCAGATTCTCCAGTTCGTAATAAAAGATCTGCATAGTAATGCAGATACTTTGTTCAAAAGACCGTGTAACTATGCCCACTGCAAGAAGACAAGAGAAAAGATATGATCAGGTATACCTGTTTGTTTCAGAATAAGATTCAAAATTGCTATACTGTGGACATTAGAGCATCTGACCGGTGTCCAATGAGGTTTTCGGAGTGAAATGTAACTTTGAAATGTTATTAGGCACAATGTGACTCTTTGGTGTTCTAAAACGAATGTGAAAGCGTTTAAGAAAAACAATAAGTTAAACGAATATGTATGCCAAGCTAAAGAATTTCTTAAGTGCTTTGCGAGTGCCATAGTAGCGTGATTGGAGGACATTTTGATATTAGCAAGACTTGCGAAAAGTCAGAGTGCGTTAGTTGAAATGTCACAAGGATTTACATATATATTGTTGAAACTGTGCAGACTGAAAATTAGTTCAGAATCGAAGGTAATTCCAAGGCCTTTGATAGTAGCAAAATGCGAAAGTTTCACGTCTTTAAAAGAATAATTATATTAAACCGGCAAGAACTAACTTCCTAGTAAACATATAGATTTGTTCTTCGTTATATCTAAATGCAGGTCGTTTACTGTATAATCATAAATAGAACCAAAACCCCACTCCAGATGTTGATTATTTTGATCCATTGAAAAATGTTTACAATATTATTAGAATAAAGCAAAGATTTGGAAGAAACATCGTCAAGAATATCATTAATAATAAGAGGATAGTTTGACAAGTAGTGGGAATAACACATAGGTGGCGCTCTAATTGGTAAAACAAATGCAATGTAATTTAGGTTGGCTATTTATATGTTTACATTCCGATATTTAGATAAATCGGTTAACTAGTTGATTTTTGACAGCTGATTGAAAAAGAGGCAACACATCGTTTTGTTAAACTGGAAAAAGCAGAGTATCGTGCGGTGATTAAATACTTCGTAATTAAGGGTATGAAAGCTACCGAAATAAAAGATGAGTTACGGGAAACATTAGGTGAATCTGCTCCAGCATCCGCCACAATAAGTAGATGGGTAAATGAATTTAAACGTGGTAGAACAAGCTGTGTTGATGAAGCGCGCTCTGGAGCACCCAAAATCGTGACTTCTAAGGAAATGATTATAAAAATCCATAATATTATTACGCAAGATCGACGATTCAAAGTGAGAGAGATAGCAGACGTGGCAAACAGTTCAACATAACGCGTACACCACATTTTAACGAAAGAATTGCGCCTTTCCAAGCTTTCGGCAAGATGGATGCCGCTATTGCTTACGACTGATCAAAATTTCACTCGTTTGCGCATTTCCAATGAGTGTTTGGACCTTTATAAGCGGAATCTGGTTGATTTTTGTAGCCGATTTGTTACTTGCGATGAAACTTGGATACACTACAGTACACCCGAAATTAAACAACAGTCGAAACAATGGTTAGAACGTAGTTCTGCACCTCCAAAGAAAGCGAAAACCACTTTATCGGCAAACAAGGTGATGGCAGCAACTTTTTGGGACTCAAAGGGCATTTTGCTCATTGATTACCTTCAGAAAGGTGCCACAATAAACGGACAATATTATGCAGAGCTTCTACAAAAACTAAATGTTGAAATTCGTGCTAAAGTGCCAGGAATGGCGAAGAAAAAGATTCTCTTTCACCAAGACAATGCTCCCTCACATACCAGCACAGTTGCGATGTCCAAAATCCAGGAGCATTTCCAATTAGTACCGCATGCACCTTATTCGCCGGATCTAGCCCCTTCCGACTTCCACATTTTTCCAAAATTGAAAGCATCCCTAGATGGAAAGAAATTTTCGTTTAACGACGAGCTTATCTTCTTAAATGAGTATTTTGCAAGCCTTCCGGAATCGCATTTTAGAGATGACATGAGAGCATTGGAACACCGTTGGAATAAATGTATTGCCCTTTTAGGAGAATATATTGAAAAATAAAAATTATTTTGTATTTAAAAAATTCGTTTTTCTTTTCCATTCTCACTACTTGTCAAACTACCCTCGTATAATAAATAAATACACGGCTGAGTTTCAAAGATTTACTATTGTAATCCACAACAATTGTTTTGCCATACAATGGCCTCATCAGGTGAATGAAAATTGAAATCGTGAAACTTAAACAAGTAATATGCGTTTATTTATATACAATACTGGTGAAAGAAAATTAAAAGTTTGAATTTAGTAAGGAAAGCGGAATTATTTAAATGTAATTTGTCGTTTAATATTAAATCTAAGTTTTGTTTGGTTTCTAAATTTTCTATCAGATTAGGTTTTTCGCTTTTGCCTCGTACATGTAAAAAGAGAATGTATGGTTCGTTTTTATGTCACAAATTCGAAAGTAATTTCAAAACCTTACATACATATATAGTATAAGACAAAGGCAAGTTCTTTGCTTGAAAGTTGATTTACAATAATTTAGGTTAATCTTAAACGAACAACTAGACTTAAATAATACCCCCTGATATTAACTAATTAATGCCGAATTTAATAATTTTAGTTTTCGTCCATCTGATAAACTTATCGTATAGAGAAACATTGTTTAGCAGTCTTTTAAGTAGAAGTAATGTATCAAACTGTCGCAATTCCTAATTTATTTAAATGTTTAGCTATTATAAGGAATATTTAGGAAATAGGTGCTCAGTTGTTGCACTATTATGAGGTAAACAATTTATGGCTTTAAGAAATGAACCAAGTTTTAGAATAATGCTTCCTTGCCGTTTTTCTATGTATGTTTCATACATGAATGAAA